>LOJH01030970.1:2212-20177 GCA_001685095.1 Ellobius talpinus | reverse complement strand
TTGGGAGGAGGGGAGGAGGTGGAAATTTTTTTAATAACAATTAAAAAAGTGTCTGAAATTAAAAAAAATAAAAAACTGCTAAAAAATAGAAAGGGAGAGCAAAAGAAAGACATGAATTTATCTTCGCCCAAATTAACAGTGGACATATAACAGAATAACAACAAAAATACATAAAAACATTAAAAAGCTAAACAAAATCGTAGACTTATCCATACCTTATCAGTAATTTGAGTTAAATGTAAATAGATTAAAATTTCAAAAAGAAAACTACAGGAGTGAATAAAAGTCATGAATCAACAATAAACTGTACAAGAGGAGCACTTCAGATTTATAGGACATCCATTAAATAAACTGGAGCAGGACGTGCGAAGTTCGTCTGGATATGTGTTGCTTTTACTGTTTAATGAATAAAGCTGTTCAGCCAGTGGCTTGGCAGAATAGAGCCAGGTGGGAAAAATTAAAGTGAATGCTGGGAGAAAAATGGCAGAGTCAATGAGAAGCCATGGAGCCACAGCAGACAGATATGCTGCAACTTTGCCAGTAAGCCACAGCCACATGGCGATACACAGATTAATAGAAATGGTTAACCAAAAATAAAAGAGCTAGCTAGCAATACGCTTAAGTGATTGGCCAAGCAGTGATTTAAATAATATAGTTTCTGATTGATTATTTTGAGTCTGGGCAGCTGGAAACGAATGAACAGCTTCCCCCAACAGGAGTTTTTGTATCAGGCAAAATGTTCTTCAAGACCAAACCTGTCACTATAGGCAAAGAATGATGTTTTATAATAATAAAATGCCAGTTAGTCAGGAAGATAAAAGTAAGCACAAGCATGCATTATACCGTATACAGCCTCAGAACACTGAAGATAAAACTGAATTAGAAAAATAAAAGAGTTCTAGAATAGGCAATATGCGAGACCACAAACTAAACCTTTTTAAGGATATAAAATTTAAAAACTCAAATTCATAGAAAGCATATTCAACAACTACAACTAACTGAAAATGGAAATCACTTACAAGGTGAAATTAGGAAAATTTACAAATATGTAGAAATTAAATAAAGTACTTTAAATAACCACTAGACCAAAAAAAAAGAAAGCTCAAGGATAAATGGAAACAAATAAAAAATTAACAATAGTAAGTGAAGATGCAGAGAAACTAAAACCCTTATTTATTTCTGGTAGGATTTAACAGTGATTAAAATATTTAGGAAATTATTTTGGAAGTTTCTCAAAATATTACATATAGATTTACCATATTATGATACAGTTATTCTCCTAAATTTCTTTTCCCTTGGGGGGGAGGATACAAATGCATATGTTGTGTGTATGTGTAGGTCAGAGGTTGATGCCAGGTGTCTTTTTTGATGGCTCTTCAGCTAATAAACTGAATGCATTATGACATGCTGTACAAGGTTGAACGTTGTGAAACATTTAGTAAGCCTGATACAAGGGGCTACATAATACATGCACGCACGCACACACACACACACTCACACACACGTGCACACACACGTAATAAGAGGCTAAATGTTATGGAATGGGAACCAAATTAAAATGTAGTTGTTATGAAAAATTATAGTTACAACTGGAATAATGGTTATGGGAGGTGAGGGTGCTTAGGATAAGCATAGCGACAGTACAGATAAAGCACAAACACGAAGATTCGGTTTTCCATGTCAGAGCAGACTCTTGACTCTGGCCATGATAGCAAATGGTAAGAGGTTAGATTGTAGAACTACAATGGACAGAGAAAGCAACATATGTGGGATACCTGCAACTGAAGGAGCCTAACAACTACCAAGGGTTTACTTGTAAGAACCAATAGGCTGGTAGCAAAGTCGTAGAAAACTAGAGCAAATGGGAAGGCCCTGGAGAAGACAGGAGTATTGGGCAATACTTTTTTTTTAGTTTTGTTTTGTTTGTAGGTTCTCAAAAAGCAACACCCTAAATATTGATTATAAAGATTATTTTCTTGAATAGAATGGAAACAAGAGTCACGATCAGAATAACAGCTGGAAAATGATTCACACTTAGGTGTTAGATGTAAGTGTTTCAGTGAGCTTTCAAAATAGGTCTCAAGGAAGAGTGCAAGGAGGCCCAAACCCTCTCATTGGTGACACTCATAACTACCTTCTCATTCCTCCACTCCTGGCTTTCAAACAGCTGTCTGCGGCATGTGGGTAGCGGAGCTGCAGGGCAGCAGGTGTCCCTAATTTCCTTTCTCAAGGTCACAGGTGACTCTGCCTATGCACTAGAAAAACCACAGCTTCTGGCCTGCGTTCTTCCCACCAAACCCCAAGATCCCCTTCTCACATCCAGGTTACCCTGACTTATATCTCTTTCAGCCCTCAGCTACTGAAAACCTCAAGGCTACTTTTCCTAGGAACTCACCTAGGTTATATCCACTACCTGAAATCATCTGCTTGAGACTTCTTCCTGGGCTGACAGAATTCTTTACAAGACATGTTTTCGATAACGGCTCTCTCAGAAAGCTTCCCTGGAAGGCACTTGTACTGGGCTACGTCCCAAACCAAGGTCTTCCCAGTCCCTCTCCTGTGTGGCTTTGATCAGCCCTTGCCATGGTGCTCAGCAGTCTGCGGGCTTTGTCACACAGCTCTCTACCTACCTTATAAGTGTTACCCATTACAGTAATGTAACACAGGTTAAAAGAGCTAACAGACACTATGTAGCAGATGTCCAAAAATATCAACTGGGTTACAGTACTAACTGCCCTTACTACCTGAGCAACTCTTGATTTCCACAAAATCTGCCTTGTCCTATGGAGTGCAGGAATTTAATGACTTATTAATGTGGATCAATAATACTTCTAGAGTTATTGTTATTGGTCCATCTTCCACAATGCATTAACACATTAAACTGAAGTGTTTCTAGAAGATCTTAAAAGACTGTCTGCCTCAGTTTCTCCTTTGGCACATAATGATGTTAATGAGAATACCCTTGTCTACAGAATTATGATAGACAATGAAATAACTTATAAAAAACACTTTACATAGTATTTGGTATACAGAAAGTGACCAATATGTTGGAGATAATTATTGCTATTTAACTTTTCAAAACTCTTCAATTCACAGAGGAATATTGTTTCCAGTAAAACATTTCTTTAGAACATTTAAAGTTATAAAGATGACGTTATAATCTAATACAAATATTAACTCCAACTACAAATCTGAAAATAATTGAATTTTTTTATTCCCATATTTGGTAAAATATGTTCTCAATCCCCAAAGTGCTCTGAGTGAAGCCTGCCTAGGATGTACTAAGCTAGCAGCAATCTGCGAGGAGACGTGGTGATCAGGAAGCTTTCCAACATCTAATGCAACCACAGAATAAGCGTTCTTCCTTTTAGGAACTCATCATGGTCTTTACGCATCTAGCCAACCTGTGACTCTATGAAGTGGTTATACCAAGGGGTGTTGGTGTTAAGTTACAGCAGTGCTGCCATCTCTGGCCAAGGCACGACTTGCTGTTGGCTGAGGATATAACAAATAGCGTACAGGAAGACGGAATTGGGTCTGTTTGAATTTGTCAAAGAAAGAAACTTACTATTTGAACATGGGTCATGACAGACAATGGATGCCCAACTAAGCAGTAAAAACAGTACCAGTTTGATAGTCTTTATTTTTTTCAAGGCTGGGGATCAAACCCAGGGTCTTATGAATGCTATGTCCTATCACTAAAGCTGAGTCCTCTGTCTCTTGTTTGATTACCTTTAATTAAATTTATCCTGAAATAAGAAATATTTCATGTTCATTGTTTTCTTTTCTGAATGAAAGTTTTCTTTAACAACACGGTTGACTCATGTTTGGTTTCTGTTGTAAAATATTTTGATACTTCTTTAAAATGATCAAATTTAATTATGTTTTTTACAAATGGTAAATTTTAAGTAATCACTAAATCCTGTTTTAAAAGATACACAATTACAACTTTGTTAAAAACAAAATAAAACTGAAAATACAATTAAATAATAATTCTTAAGCAAAACACGGAAAAACAATGTTACCTAAAATTAAAGCAGTAGCTGCTATTCAATTGTTTTGTATTTTCCTAATTTCTTAAACAGAAAATTCATAAAGGGACACTATAAACTATGACAATTCCAAAGAGACTGGAGAAAGCTATTTTGATGGTTTGAAAGAAAATGGCACCCATAGGGAGTGGCATTATTAGGAGGTGTGGCATTGTTGGAGTAGGTGTGGCTTTGGTAGAGGAAGTATGTCACTGTGAGGTAGGCCTTTAGATCTCCTTTCTCCAGGTCCATGTCTGCCTGTATGCTACCCAGCATAACAATAATGAATGAAATTTCGGCTTCAAGAGCTGATTAATGGGCCATCCTAGTAGAAGCATGGAAGAGAGTGGTGCTGAGGGTGATTAGAACTGTGGGGGCCTGGGTTCCACAGGTTTCAGAGAAGAACTAGAGATCACTGTTGTGATGCTTTGGCGAATAATGTGGCTGCTTTTTGCCCTTGTCTGAAGAGTCTGCCTGAGGCTAATATGAAGAGATCTAGAATAATTTTATTGGCAGAGGAAATCTCAAAAACAGCCTAGTAAAGTCTCTGTCATGTAGTTATTAGTGTTAACTCTAATGACGATTTATAATGAAAGGGAACAAGCTGAGAAAGTAAAAATATAAAATGTACCATTTGAGGAGAAAAGGAGCACCAGGAAGTGGAATGAAGCTAAGTCCTGTGTTCAAAGAGATACACAGATTAAGAAATGGAATAAAGGAAGTGACCTCAGGGCAAGATCACACCCAATCAAGTTTCCAACTTGTGAAGAGAAATTAAAGAAAAGCTTAGAGCCAGAAGTGGTGGTGCACGAGTTTAATCCCAGAATGGGGAAGGCAGAGGCTGGCAGATTTCTGAGTTTGAGGCCAGTCTAGTCTACAGATGGAGATTCAGGATAGCCAAGCTTAGGCAGTGAAGGAAACCACTGAAAACAGAAAGCTGTTGAAGATGTAACTGAGTGGTGGTGGGGGGATGCTCCAGTCCCAGGAAGCAACAGAACCTGGCAGCTTTGGCCTTTAGAGTCAAGGATAGATGAAAGGGATTATGGAATCTTTCTCTGTGACTAAGGAGAGGTGTCTATCAGTCTATAAACTGTGTGCGCTTCCTCCTATGATCTTTGGTTACACTGCCACTTCAGTCTGGAATGTCCCTATTACTTTTTAAAGTTTGTCCCTCTTTTAAGATCCAGTTTAGTACAAACTTACCCTAACCTGCATTCCTAAATAACTCTGGTCCTGGGAATCCTTATAGCATTCCGGCCTATTCTGTATTCCTGTACTTGTGTACATGCTGCCATGGTGGCATGAAGTCCCTTCCATAACTGCTCTGAGCCTGGTTGGTCATTTTATACTTTTTTTTAAACTGTGTATAGATCATCTTTCTTACGGATGCAAGAACCAGTTAAAGACACGTTTCCTAGTTTCTGAAGACATGGTTTATATGTTTTGTGGGTTTTGTTTGGTATTTCAATAATGCTTGCCATGCTGTTTTCCCATGTAAACTGTGTATCTGCTGGTCCTTTAGAATTCAGTTCATGTCACTGTTACCTTATAGTGCTCCAGAGATAGGACCATTTTAGAATAAGTTTGATGGATTAAAAAAATAGTAAAGCCAAAAGAGAATTAGAATGAAATCTACAAGACAATGTCAGTGGAGTGGCAATGGGAGAAACTTAACACAGGTTTTATAATTTACAATGTTCTGAGGAGAAAAGAATGTGAAAGCACTTAATATAATGTTTATTATGAACAGTCATAAATGGTTTTAAAAGAGCACCTATTTTGCATTTGTTTTCAAATTTCAGTAGAAATTTTAGCAGAACTTCTTTGAATTGCTACTTCATTGATAAATGAAAACAGGCTCTTTTATGGCAAGCTATAAAAGCTTATAGGTTACAGGTTCCCTCTCCACCCTGCAATTACCTACAGGAAGAGATCAACCATAGGTTCTATTTTATGAGTTTTATAGGGGCATAGTCACCTCAGTTTACATGCTATGAATTCCTGGAAAATGTTATACATTGGAGAAGATAAAGTGTGCCCTTTGAATCAAGACATTTCACTTAAATCTATACTTTTATCTACAAGCATGATATTACACACAATACATTAAACATGAAACTGTCATATTGTACATAAGTATATGTATAAAAACTATTTTATAAAATGTAGTAATACAGTATGTAGGAATCCTGTCAACATCAGGGCTAAACAATGAAAACAATATACCAATAATGATTCAAAATGCTGCAAAATAAGACCTATCATAAAATTTCAAAGAGACACAATAAAATTTACTTTGTATGACTCAATCAATAAATTTATGAACAAATTTAGTGTTGAGGCCAACCAATACCATGGACACCTCAAATATTTAAAAAGTAACAAAACAAGTCTAAAACCTTAAGGTTTAATACTAATAAGTTATGTGACAAAAATTTATCAGTTAACCTTTAAAAACTTTACTGTTAATCCAAAGAATGAATGTAAGAACAACTATTGAGCCAACATTCAAATTTCAAGGCAATTTGGATATTTTAAATCCTAATGATGAAAGGGCTACTTTGACAAGTAATAGGTATTTTACAACAGGCATAAACCTAATAAGAGACTGTACTTTGTCTGAACCTGTTGTGGCAGATGTACAAATATAAACTTCTTAGAAAATATAAACTGTAATCTTAAAACTGCTTCAAATCCATCTATTAAAAGAAAATGTGTGCTCAACAGGATCACTGAACAAATTAAGAGCAAAGCATACTAGTAATTATTACAGATGTGAAAGGTAGGAACTTTGCAAAAAATTCAAGTCATTAATCAGAATAGGTCATTTTGATATTGTTTGCATTTTGCTTTATTATTTTATTGAGGAGTTTAAAAAACAAAACTCAAATCACTAAGAAGCATGTGTATATTTGGCACGGCTTACTATGTTTCAATGTCTTCTGCAAGCATAATAACATGCCACAAAACATAAAATGACTTGCTATGCATATGATAACATATTAAAAGGCAGGTATACTTTAACTGTGTTTTCAAGGAACATTTACTCATGTTGGTTGGGTCTTCTTTTTGATTTGCAAATAAGTCCTTCATTTAAAGCAAATAAAGGACTCATGCCTATGCTGACTTAACTATTAACTAACTTTTACACCTGCCTTTCAGGGTTCAGACAAGGACCTCTGAAAAATTAGAGGCTGAAAATTTACCCTTACCTTGCCACAGGCCATCAGCAGGTGCACAGACTAGTCTTTAAAGGGCATAATCTAATTATTTTCATATAATCTTTCTATAATCATCTAATTTTCATATAATCGACTAATGCGCCTTGCTTGTGTTTTTGTCGAGTGTTCAAGTGAATACTGTTCAGCAAAAAAGTCAACACGAAGAAAGTTCCAGTTTTAATCTTCAAATCAGAACTGGGATATTAGGTACATATAAAATAAAGCCTATAATGTACAAGCAGGCCTAACAGGTTAGCTATACAAAAGAGTATTAGGCTAACGTCCAATAACTTGCCTAAGACTCTGCAGAAGGCAGAGATGACCGACCAACTTCTATTATATTTTTAAAAGTTATACTACCAAATAAAAATATGATTGCACAAAGAATACTGAGAGATAGTTTTAGATATGTATACTTAATTCATCTTTTTTTTGAAAAAAGTACCTTGAAAATGCACTCTTAGACTAAGACCTCAGCATGTGCAGGGTTGGGAGTACAGCTCAGTGGGAGAGCACCTGCCTAACACGCCAGGCCAGACTCAGTCCTCACTTCTAAATCAAGGAAAAGCAAAACACCAGCTCAGCATAAAAATCAAAAGGGAGGTCTGACTCATTTTGATGCAGGGCATCAATCCATTCAGGCACAGCCCTAACTTCCATTAAAGGTAGTGCAAAAACAGGGTGCTATATATGCCAAAGACAACCCCCCCGAACCCAACAACGCTCATGTGCTCATGTAACAAATGAAAATAAAAAAAGTAAATAAGTCAAATGAAAAGAGGGCTAGGCAATGTAGAACAAAGGCACAGCGGTGGTTTTGTTTTCAGGCTAATCTATATTTACTTATGTGGCACATCATTACAGTGTTAAGAAGCAAAATCGCCCCTATAACCATATATTTAACTGAAAACTCTTCAGAATTCCACCTGGGACTATGAAGAAGCAGCACACCATTCCCTGGGACAGAGGCTGAGTTACTCCCTGGCCTCATGGCTAAAGAGTCACAACTAGCATTTAGCATTCTGCAAGGCATGGGCTGTTGGCTGGCGCACTAGGAGCAAGAGCAAAGAAAGAACGGTAACAGGTAGGAATGAGGGGCACTGAGGTTTCCAGACAAGTCAAGATGTCACTTAGGGTTCAGCACCAGCCATTTTCAAATCTTGGGTGATTCCCTTTCTATTTTGTTTTTGGGCACAAAAGGGGCTTAATACATGAACTCTCCAGGCCAGGGAATACAAGGTTTGCATTTACAAATATCTCATGGTGATAATTTTTAAGGACTGATTGCCTTATTTTTCCCATAAATATATTGGCCTCTTAAACAATTAAAGAGCTCAAGGACAAAAGTTATGTAGAACTATACTTCTGCAAAAGTCAGACTTAATCTGTCCTGAGAACCTCAGGGAATCAGATAATGAAAAGACTTGTGATTCTGTGGGGAAGGGCCAAGACTGTCAGCAGGCTGAAGGACTGCAGCGGTGGGCAAAACATTCTCCAGTTTGTAGCAAAGGAACACCAGAGTAGCTGGTCCTACCTCAGAACAACCTATAAAAAGAGAGCTGGAGGTTTGGGGAGTTCACACACACACACACACACACACACACATGCATGCACACATACACACACGTGTGTATATGGTATGTATGCAAAAATGTGTTGACTGTATGGGGTAAAATGGTATGAATACATTAGTAGCTATCATTCATGATCCAGCCAGGGGAGCAGAATTGTAAGACAACAGCCAAGTACTACATGCATGAGAACCAGCTCCGACCTCAGGGTTCTTCTGGGATCATTACTATACACCTGCCATAAATACTAATAGCATCCCTGCTCTTGATTCCATGTGGATTAGGCTCTAATACTTCACCAATTAATAACAGAAATTCATCTATAGTCATCTCAGAAACTACATAACAAGAAAACTGATGGGTTGCACTTTTTAGGGTTCTAGAATCTACATATGAACCAGAAATTTGACACAGGTGCCATAGGAATGCCTGTAAAATTAAATTAAATTTCAAAAGTATGAAAATAATCTAAAGACTGAGGACATTACTCAAATATATTAAAAATAACAAATTTCCTTAATTCAGCTTCTAATTTTAGTAATGAATCAAACTTACACAATGTTGTGGCTACTCTCTTAGTGTACTTACTAAGGAAAACTGAAACGACCCTACAGTTGAATATTTTTTATGGGTTTGTTGGTGACTAACATCACATACATATCATATACCTTAAATGATAAAACACATTAAACTAATCAAATATATAATAAAGTCAATTTTCTAGGAAGGCAATTTTTAATCACAAGACAATATCCAAATGTAGTTCAATATTGTTTCTATTTCATTTAAAATGATGAGCTGTTTCTCACAACAGAAATGATGAGTGATTTGAAGAGCTTGGAAGACTTATCCAAACAACGAGGAGACTATGCTGAAGGGAAAGCAGATGTCTTCTAGATGACATCATCTTAGGAAAATTCCAACTGGAAACTAGTTACCTGGGCTTATTTCATACAAGCATGTTCAGAGACTAAAAGAAAATACCATTCGATGTATGTTACTATAGTAAATAGTATAACTAACTGTCTTTTGTTGTCTAGACAACAGGTACAATGTCATTCCCATAATAATGCAGTAAAATAACTTTTAAGAGAAATTGAGCAATAGGGAATTCTTTTCCTATAATGAAACATCCCTTCTAAAAAATACTATTCTAGAAAATAATTCATCTTAAAAGCAAGTATCATATTATATATTTACATTATTAAAAGTATAAATTATTTTAGGTTGAAATATGAACACATGGCTGTTAAGATTGCATATTATTTTCCTATATTTTGGCACAAATTAGGTTTTCTTTTATTGTCAACATGAAATTAATTTCTTGTAGGGCTGTAACTTTGGGAAAGAGAAGGTGCAAGTGTTTTCAGGAACGGTGTCATCAACCAGCACCATTCTGTAGTTTCTTATTGGTCTTAACAAGGGGAGGGGAGAGGGAGGGATGGAGGGAGGAAGAGAGAGTCCCTTACCATTGGTGGTGCATCTACTTGATGGATGCAAGGCCTTCTTTCTATGCTGATAAATGCTGCGGAAAGGAAGAAACCTTTGGTTATTTGGTTATTATGCTCATTACCTTGAAAACATCATAGAGTTCATAAGAAAGAAATGTTCCTTAGAAGGCAGGATTCGTCCAAACTGTCACCAATTCTCTGGTCAGGAACAGTTGGTGAGGTCAGCTAAGCCACTTTTCCCACTCAGGTGGCATCTAGCAACTGTTGATGCTGCTCTTTCATATGCTGCTCTCAGCACAAAGGTTCTACCATTATCTGGTCTCGGCTGCATTTCTTCTGGGAAAGTTCTATTTCTGACTTGAGGTCATTAGATTTATAATGTAACACCATAAAAGCTGTGAAAGAATCACTGCTCCCTTATTTCCCCAAAAGAATAAATAAATCCATTTGAATTTCTCTTTGATATGACTTCCTACTGTGATATATTCTGTTATTTATTCAGTCACCATAGACTGTCAGAAAGTTCTGCTTTCTCTCCCTTTACAATGGCAACAATAAGGACTAATCTTGAGAAATACCCTTTTATCACATGTGGACTTATCTTTTTGTTCACAGTGTCCTTTATTGCATTTCTTTGTCATAAGAATCATGTAAAATATATAACATCCCACATCTGATCTGTAAGACACTAGTTCAAAGTGAGGCACAAGCTAAAAATGAACACAGATGTGGGTCTCACTTACTTTTTCGTGTCTGTCCAGTAGCAAACATGTGAGTTTGTAATAATCTATTAGAATGGTCTGATGAAATAACGCTGATGGCTGCCACACAGACGCTGGAGGGGAGAACTACGAACTCTACTGTTAGCAATTCACAAAATTCCCAGGTTCAGTAAAATGTTAAGTTTCACTCTTTTGTAAGTACTTATCTGATTTTTCTTAAAGAAAAAGGGTGACGTGAGATCAAAACAAAACTATAACATCTTTAAAAATGAAGCATAATACATTTAAGAATGCAGCTTTGCTTCATTTAAACTTTTTTTCTTCAAGAGCTGAGCACGGTGGTGCATGTCAGCATTGAGGAAGCTGAGGGTGTCTGTCACAGTCCTCTAGAGACAGGAAAATAAGAAATTTGACGCACCATTCAGTAAACTCTAGTCAGAAAACAAAACTAGCCTTCAAGCAATACAAAAACAACCCCTCCCACATTTTCAGGGCCTATTGTTTGCCAATAGCTTATGAAGTACTTTAGAGCCTTGGTCCAACCAAGTAATATTTACTGAGTGGCTATCTGGTACTCAGAGAAAAAGATGAAATAGTAAAAATAAAACAGAACTGTTCTGGACTGAAATAATAAAGTAGAGCAAATGAGGCAGGGTTTTTCCTTAACTGTAAAGTCTTTAAGGTAACCCCAAGGAAAAGACATTCATTCACAGACTGATCTTATCTTTGAGTCAAAAAAAGACAAAAATTGGAACAATTTTAAACAATTTTGGCTCTTGCCAATTTGTACAATTTCTATTGTCCCCCATATCTTCTATCCTAGCTTCAAGCAATGAGAAGAGGTGTGGAACGGCTCATTTGCTTTCAAGTGAGTTGTCTTGTTTAGTTAGAAATAAAAAGTAATTTAAAAGGATAAGAACAAAACAAAACATTCTCTTTATTTACATTCTTAAAAGCTTGAACAACAATTGCAGTGGAAAAAAAAAGAAAAACCTTTCAGATTTCAGTTTTCAATTTCAAGAGTAGAATGTCAGAAACTACATTCTTGTGTGTGTGTGTATAGGCCAAACGTTGGCATTGGGTATATTCCTCCTTTGCTTGCTATAGAAAGTTTCTGGTAACATCTTTAGGGTATTTAAACCCAGAGCTCACAGACACAAACGACCAATCTAGCTAGCCAGCTTGCTCTATGATTTCCACTGCTCAGGCTGTGAGATCACTGACAGGATGCCAAGTGCATATGTCATTTACTGCTACTGGAGATTTGAACTACAGTCCTCGGGGCTTGTGTGATAATCACTCTAACCACTCAGCCATCTCCTCAGACTCCAAAGACAGCAATTTTAGAAATGGATTACATAAATTATAATCTTTGCTTTGTTTCAATAGCATGCAGAAATAACAGTTTGAAAACACAGTAGTACATGTTTGCTGAGGCTCAAGTTAAGAACATATAAAAAGGAACCATTATAGAGATGTCTGAAACAGCTTCCTCTTCCAGTAGGTCTTAATTTAAAAGTCTACATCTGACTCTGGCTTTCCGTTTATTGGCACACAACACCTGAAGACACATACGTGGTTTACTGTGCTGGTTAACTTCACATGTCAATTTGCCTAAGCCATGGTATCCACTGAGTCAAACACTAGTCCAGGTGTTTCTCTGAAGGCATTCTATTGGATCGTAGTCACAGTTAAACTAGAAGAACCTGAATAAGGTTAAGTCTAGGTGTTTCTCTGAAGGAATTCTATTGGATAGTAGTCACAGTTAAACCAGAAGAACCTGAATAAGGTAAGTTGCTCTCCACTGTGTAAATGGGCCTCATCTAACCATTGAAGGAATAATAAAAAAAATTGACCTTTTCTGAGAGAAAAAAATTCCACCAACAGATTTCCATCAGGCCACATGAAAGGCATGACAAGTAGAGAATAAATGAATTATGATTTGATTACTTGTTGTGGTGGTTTGAATGAAAATGGTCCCATAGACACATAGGAGAGGATAGCATTATTAGGAGGTGTGGCCTTGAAGGAGGTTTGGTCTTGTTGGAAGAAGTGTGTCACTGGGGCTGAACTTTACAGTTTCAGAAGCTCAAGTCAGTCATTCTCTACCTGCAGTAGAACTCTCTCTCTGTTCCTTCTCCAGTACCATGTCTGCCTCCCTCCACACCGCTGTTTCCTGCTATGATGACCATAGACTAAACTTCTAAACTATAAGCCAGCCCTAGTTAAATGCTTTCCTTCAGAAGAGTTGACATGGGTCATGGCACTTGCTGTAAGCAGAGACAGCTCTTATGTTTCCCAGCAGCCCAGATCTGAATAATCACACAGACTCTATATTAATTACAACACTGCGTATTTCTAGTTAGCTCTTACATCTTAAATTAATCCATTTCTATTAATCTGTGTATCACCACAAGGATGTGGCCTACCATTAAGGTTCCAGCAGCATCGACATGTTGTCTCTTTGGCTCTGCCTACTCTCTCTACATATCTCTGTTCCTGCCTGGTTTTATTCTGCCCTACCATAGGCCAAACAAGCTTCTTTATTAACCGATGGTAATGAAACATATTCACAGCATACATGAACTTGCCTTGAGAAATGAAATAATAACCATTATGTTCCAGTAGAAGTTGTAGAAGGCAGGGAGCTCCTGTTAAGTTTAACAAAAGGTATTAAAACAGCAAGCACTTCTGAAATGTACAAAGCAGCAGGAAGAAGCATGCATGGGCTGAATATCCAGCTAGGACCTCACATGTGCCAGGCAGCCTCACAGTGCTAACCCCCTGAGCTCTATTCCCAGCCACCTCATGGAGATGGACTGGTATTCAGCTGTGTTCATTTCTTCTGGCTTCTCTTTGTCCCCTTAGCCCTCAATATTTTTCTAGGTATTCTTTCATGATCCATGTTAATTTTAGATCAGTTTATCTGATTCTGGGGAAAGAAACCTCTATTTTAACTAAAATCTTATTAAACTCACATATTATTTTGAGCAGAACTGACAATACAGTGTTACATTGGCACAAAGGAGAGAATGTCTTAACATTTCTTCAAGATAATTGTTCATTTCAGAAATATTTTAACACTTTTATCATACTGTTTTGTACATTTCCCACATTATTAAGAATTTCATCTTAGACACTGTTCATGTAAATTAGATGTTCTCGTACATCATGTCTTCTAAGTTTCTTGAATATGTAAAAGGTATTAGTTTTAGATATTGTACTTTATATCCTGCTTTGTGAATTTCTATTTTGTTATTATGTTAGTTAGTATTGCTTTGGAGCTGTCTACTCTTGACATTATTCAAAAAAACGATTTCATTTCTTTTAAAAAAATCAACCAAATGGAAGTAAAACAAAATAAGAAAAGCATAAAGGATATTTAAAGGTGAAGAAGCCTCCTTAACTAAAACAATGCAGTACTGACTTGAGTTGACATACAGACCAACAGAAATATTTAAAATATTTTTTTAAAAACAGTCAAATGCATATTAGCCTACAAGAATGAAGAGACTGTTTTTGGTCTGTGGTGTTGCACATCTAAATGGACATTTTGAAAAAACTGATCTCTGTCTTACAATCTATACCAGTATAATATATTCAAAATGCATCAGATAATTAAACACTACAAAAGAAATCTTAGATGAAAACAGGTAAACTGTGCTGCCAATTCAGGTATGGGGAAACCTCTTCTAAACAAGGTTTTTATATTTCAAAGTTAAATGGAAAAGTGGAGAAAATATTTGTAATCTTTTGTTGTTGTTTGTTTATTTTATTTTATTTTTTTGAGATAGGGTTTCTCCATGTAGTCCTGGCTGTCCTGGAACTAGCTCTGGAGGACTAGGCTGGCATCCAACTTAAGAGACTCACCTTCCACTGCCTCCTGGTGCTGGGATTAAAGGTGCGCCACTACTGCCTGGTTGAATCCTTTGTTTTTGATAAATGACAAGTTCATGTTATGAAAACCCAAAGCATTTAAATTTAAAATTGAGGCAGTATCACTATAAACCCATTTCTGGATATGTTTATTGAGTGACAGGGCCTAAGAGGGATGACTCACAAGCAATCACAAATACACTGAGCCCTAGAATGCAGCTTCTGGATTCCATTATCTATTTATAGCATCAAAACTGTTAAGGAAATGATAGGTCTCAGGGGCAGGAAAAATACAAAGCGAACCTTTGACATCACAAGCAAGGAAACAGTCAAAGGTGAAGTGGTTCACATTAAAGGACATAAGAACAGGTACAACACTCTCTCCAATCCTGTTGAATACAATCCCCAGGTTTTAACTGGAGAAGACAAGTCAAAGACATAAGGGGATGCAAACAGAAAAGGAAAACAGTGTAAGTCTCCTTATTTGCATATGATTTGATTCAATATGTAAAGTACCCTAAACTCTCTATAGTTGATAAACTTATGCAGCAAAGTTATCAGAAGACAAAATCAATATAAAAATGTAGTAGTCTTCATAGATACAAATGACACTGAGAAAGAAATCAAGGAAACAACTCCACTCACAAAAGCCTCAAAACAAACAAAAACCCAACAACAAAAAACAAACAAAAACTTGGAATAAATTCAACCAAAGAAGTGAAAGATTTGCATAGTGAAAATTTTAAGATACTGAAGAGAGAAACTGAAGGAGATACCAGAAGATGGAAAAAATATCCATGTTCATGGACTGAGAATTAATGTTGTGAAAAAGGCCATTCTACCAAAAGCAACTACAGATTCAGTGCAATCTTCATCAAAATTCCAAAGCAATTCTTCACATAAGTTAAAAAATATTTCATATGGAACTTCAAAAGACTGATATCCTGACTCTGATAGAGGAGAAAGGAAGAAATATGTTTGAACTCATTGGCACAAGAAAGAATTTTCTGAACAGGACCCTAATAACTCAGGCATTACAACCAACAATTAATAAACAACACCTCTTGAAGTTAAAATTTCCACTTGGAAAAAGATACTATCATTCAAGTAGAGAGGCAGATTACAGAATGGGAAAAAAATCTTAAGCAGCAACACAGAAGGTCAGGATTTAGAATATATAAAGAACTGGGAAAAAACATCAAGAACAAGAAAATAACCCAGCCAAAAATGTGCCACATAACTAAATAGAGTTTTCAAAAAATGAAATACAAATGACTTGAGGAACAGTTAAAAATGGCCAACATCCTTAGGTAATAAGGAATTGCAAATTAAAATTTCTTTGATATTTCATTTCACCCAAGTCAGAATGGCTAAGGTTAAAAAAAAGAAGAAAAGAGGAAGAAGAAAGAGCAACAAATGGTGGCATGGGTGATGGACGTGGAAAAAGGAGGGTACCTCTTTGCTCTGGTGGGAGTGTAAACTGATAAATTCATAATAGAAGTCAGTGAGGGGTTTCTCAAAAATGTAAAAATAAATCTACTTATTAGTCAGTTATACCACTCTTGGGTATATGGAGTACCCAAAGTACTCCATATCCAGCTCTAGAGAGACCTACTCATCCATGTTCAGTGCTGCTTTAGACACAATAGCTAGGAAATTGAAACAGCCTAAACATGTGATATATCTGCACAATGGAATACTCTTAAGCTATTAAGAAAAATGAAAATTTCAAGTAAATGGATGGAGCTTGAAACAATCATTCTGAGGGAGGTGACACAGAAAGAAAAACATCACATTTTCTCTCATCTCTGGACGTTAGCTTTTAATAATCGGATATGTGTGTGTGTCATTTCGAACATCCAGAGAGGCCAGAAAATTAAGGAGCCATGAGGGAGGGTCTTTCAATGAAAAGGGGATAGATAAAGGGTTAAAAGAGACTATCAGAATAGGAAGAGCTGTACTAGGGTTTGGGAGTGCAGTGAAGGGTAGAGGAGGGAGTATGGGAAAGGGCTTGTAACACCAAAGACTTTCAAAAAGTACACATGGACACCTACTACTACTACCAACACACACACACACACAGAGAGAGAGAGAGAGAGAGAGAGAGAGAGAGAGAATGAGTTATCTACAATAAGGCATTGTGCCCCTACTAGAAATGGCAGTCTAAGAAATAAGGTGGTAGCCAGAAACCAGCTGCTTCTTTTGGAATTCTTGGCCAGCAAGGTCCTACAGACCCACAAACATCACGGACTACTAACACGGCTCTTAGTTACCCCCCAGAACCTTACTGTAAGACACAATTTCTGAAGATACCACATATTTGTGTCTCAGAATCTAGCCTAATCAAGCTGGTACTGACCTGGGTGTTCCCTCCCTACTGACTGTTTTCATAAGTGCGGGAAGCAGCTAAGCCAGCTACCAGTGGAGAAAAGTTATCATCAGTCACAGCCATCTGTGAAGCCTGAGAGCTACAGCAATGACTGGCCTGGCAAGACATGCCCACTGGTGCAAGAGTGGCCAAACACAATGGGGGTAACTGGCCACTCTGATTGGATCTGTTTCTCTTCACAAGAATAAATTCATACCTGGCACCATTACCAGGCTAAGAACCTATGGCTAGACAGGTCACAGGCTCTAGCAGAGAGCCTACTAAGAATATGCTGCTAAACGGACACAGTATTACACCAACTTCTAATGGCTTACTGTTAGACTCATAGACCAAAGCTCTCTCAACCATCAACAGAGATTATGGAGTTTAAGTGCTGCAGTTTCTGGCTGTGGTGATTTAAATAAGAATGCCCCCCATAGGCTCTTTTGTTTTGATACTTGGCTCCTAGTTGGTGGAATTGTTTGGGAAGAACTAGAGGTTCCTTGTGGTTCCAAAAGTTCATGCCATTCCAAGTGTCTCTCTGTCACTGCTTTACAAATGTTTCATTATGTGAGCTCTCAACTACTGCTCCAGTACCATGCCTGCCTGTTGTCATGGTCCCTGCCACAGAGATCATGGGCTTTAACCATGCTTTGCTCTACAAGGAACATCACACACACACACACACACACACACACACACACACACACACACACCAAGGTGCT
>LOJH01030968.1:6284-16959 GCA_001685095.1 Ellobius talpinus | reverse complement strand
ATTTCGGGGTATAAGCTAGCCGTGTGGGAGCTGGGCGGGATGAAAAACAGGCCCGCTCCCCTATCACTACAGTTCATCATGAAGTGAGTAACTTCATCCCCCATCTCCTCCCTACCACAGTCTGTTTTATCACAGCCCAGAAACCATGGAGCTGGCCCTCTGCAGATTGGCGCCTCTGAAACTTTGCTCCAAAATAAATTGTACTGCTTTCCTCATCTATTTGTCACAGTGATGCCAAGAAGGGTAAGTATCAAAACTAGGCTAGTAAGGAACATTATATACTCTGGATGAAGTCTAGTTGGTCTATATAAACCTATGGGGATTTAGGTCTTACCCTTTCATCTAAGCCTTAAGGAATGATTGATTGTTTTCTGACCATAGAGTTGACTATTTTCCAGTCATGATTTCTAATCTGAAACTGAGGTAGTAGTATGCTGTAGAGAGACTCAAAGTAAAGGGATTGGCTCTAATAAGACATTCAAGTATTCGTCAAGTATTCTAGAGTCCCATAGAGGATGGTGGCTGTGACATCATGTGGATATCATGTCACATAAGTAGGGAACCTGTCTCTTTTGGAAACAGGTCTCCTAGGTGACCTGGTCCTACGCAGTGAGGGCTGCACATGGTATAGAACACACCCAGCCACTCTGCTGCCAAGGGATTAATGACAGCCTGGCAACAGGTGTCTCACTGGTCACAAAACACATCCCACAGTGTTCTCTGAAATTCCCCAGCTGCTCTCTGAATGTGCTCTGCTCAGTCTAGGCCCCTTCCCCCAAATGGCAGTACATAGGACCTGCCAAGTAACTTGGTAATATAAAGAGAATTCACCTATTTCATGCAGGGCGATACCTCCCCACCTCCTCCCAAAAGACCTGAAAGAAGATATCTTGCTTCATGTTGCTGGGGTTTAAACTGTGCTTCAGACCCCAGTATTGACACTAATAAACTTCTGATATGAAGTACAATTCTACCGTGTACTTCTCTCAAGCCTTTTATTCTCTTGCTTCCTAAACCTTAACAGTGGGGACAGGAGCCAAGGGTTGGAAGGTAGCCAGTAGGTTAGCTCTAGATCTCAGCCGAGGTTATCAGAGTACTGATACCTAGCAATTCAATGATGGAAGGCTGGGTGTCCATATCCTCCGTTGGATGCATCACTTGATATGTTGTAAGCACGTCGCTCTATCATCTACAGGGGAAGTACAAGATGCCGAATATCAGACATACTAGGAAAAAGAAATGGGATTGTTTGTAGCAACCTGTTCAGTATCCTGTCAGCCACCCAGTTTCAAGTTTTATCTCTTTGGTGGGTGTCTATTATCTGCTAAGTTCTCCAGTCATTTAAGCAGTGGGGATGAAAAATGCACACGAAAAGAGGTTCCAGTCCTGCTTAGGCAAGGGGTCTTGAGGTGAGCTGCCAATAAACAGGTCATCAGATTAGGACATGATGTTCAGTGCTCTGTAGGAACAGCCCCCACATACATCAGAACACAGAGGTCTGCTCTGCTTCCATTCACACAAAGAGCGTGTGCCCATGTGCTGGTGGAATAATGAATGGATGAGGATGGGAATGAATGAACAAATTGTAGTCTATTTTGTTGCTCATATCTAAGTGTTCTGTCTTTAATTGCAAGCTCAGAGAACTGAGTCAATGCACTTTAGTGGCCTCACTTATATAGAAACACGTGATACTAAAGACAAAAATTCCATCAGATTTTGTGAATGGAGCTCTATATAAGACATCCTGCTAGCTTCGCAAAGCCAATGATGGGTTGGATAGCTATCCAGCAGAAGAAAGATGTGCTGTTTCAAGGAGAAGGGTATGCACAGACTTAGAATCAACATAGCTATAACAAGGGCATTGGGTGGGAATTATTGAGTTGTTGAGTGGTCATTCACTTTGAAATCACACCCTGGGCTTTAGATTTTTACACTTTCTCATCCTTACTACTTCACAAGTTTCAGATGTGGTTCTTTGGGAAAATGGGGAAACAGAGACTTCTAGGTACAGAGGCTTACTCCAACTTTTAGAATTAGTCACTTGGAAAATTGTGACTCAAAATGAGGTTCAGGATATCCAGGGCTGGCTCATATGGCTTGCTTAGTGCTGGAGCTACTGCTAGATTCTGGCTCTCAGACTTTCATCACAGCGGAGTTTCTACTATAGTCTCCATTGCTGTTTTTCTATATACTAAAGCAAGCCATTTTGGTTCTGAGTCTAAATGAAAACATCAGGGTTGACCCTTCAGGAGCCTCCTGTTAGAATAACTACTGCTCTCCCCAGACATCATAAGATATTTTTCACAATCCTAGTTAGAGTTATTATACCCTAATGCCAAAACACAGATTTCAAATAGATTTTTTTCTTTATAGTTGAAGAACAGAGTAATCTGATGTCTAGAGAAGTTCACAACACACTTTTCTTCTCCCAAGAGAGGGAAGGAGAACCCTGAATCAGAAAAGCAGAGTCCAGGCTCTGTGGGATGCGATTTCTCATTCCAGGCTTTGGATAATGTTAGCAATGAAGCAAACTTTCCTTTGTAATCTAGCATAGGGGGAACTGGCCTGCAGAAAAGGGCCATAGTCTACCACCCTCTGCTCAGGTGGCTTTCGAAGGCACAAAAGCTGCAAGTTCAAAGCATACTAACTGCAGTTCTGGTTGAGTGCCCCAGCCCAGGCTGGCTGACCAGGTGGGTAGTGCTGTTTGCACACAATGGGGGTTATCTGCTATGTGCTCCATGCCCCTCTCCCCTTCAGGGACAGAAAAGGGATGACTTTATAGTTATAGCAAGAATAAGATAATATTATAAATGGGTAAGAATAATTCATGAGTGGTGATGTAGTTCAGCTGGCAGAGTGGTTGCCTAAGAGGCAGGAAGTCCTGGATTTGATTCCTAGAACCACATAGAAGGGTGTACACCTGCAGTTCCCACATTCAGGTGGAAGGAGGACCTGAAGTTCAAGGCCATCCTCAGATCCACACTGGGTTTGAGGACCACCTGGGATTTGTTTGTTTTTGTGTCTCAAATACAAACAAATAAACAAAGAGGAAACTGCTAAACACCAGTGTCCGGCGTTGACGTTCATGAACTGCCTTCTGCATATGTTAGTAAGGAAAATAGAAAATTATCTGTGCTGTGGCTTCTTGTTCACGAAAACACACAGCAGGGAGCTCGAGCCATCTGCCTTGCTATGAGGTCATGCTGCTGAAGACAGCGAGAGCTTATGTCCCTCAGTTCAGGATGAGTTTATTAATGACTGATCTATAGCCTCGAGTCCAACATTTATTAAACTTCAACTTTGGGGGAAAAGCTGTAGAGAGTAAGATAATTCTTCATTCAAGGGGCATTTAAAGAATCGACTGGAAGACTTTTTGACAGATGCATATAAAATATTTCATAATTATAATTAGGACATCTTATAATTTTCCTCTCATGAACACGTTTACCTTTTGTCAATATGCTATTTATTCTTTGAACCTTTCATACATGTGTAAAATATATCCTGAGTATACCTATCCCATTCTTTGCTTCCACTCCCTCTGTGAACCTAATACATTTCCCTCTCATTTTCATGTCCACTGGACTATTTTTATAATCTCCAAAGTCAATTATTGCTGCCCAGATTCCTACGGGTGTGGGTCATTGGGGCATGGGGAAGCTGTCAGTGACCATACCCACGAAGGGAAGTGACTCTTCTTTACCTGGTTTCTGTCAAGCATTTATTAAACATCTAATAGTCTATGAGGATCTATATTGCAACTAAAACCGATAATTGCCGATCACCTGCTAATGAAGAAAGTCCGGCCATAAGCAAATGAGGAGTACACTACACAGTGTGGTGGAAGGACACGTGTTTCCTTCCAGAAAAAAAGCAGGAGAAGGGGCCATGGAGTAACTAGGAGGGGGCTGGCAGGCTCTTTTACAGAGATTGGTCATGGAAGCCCTCAGAGACTTGAGACATTGAAGGACAATGGGATGAAGTCACAAGGCTGTGGGGGATGATGTGATTTTAGAAGAGAAAACATGAGCAGGTATAGAAGAGAGGGTACTTACTTAGGAACCAGGGGCTGATGGAGAGGGAGAGAACTTACCTAGGAACCAGGGACAGACAGGGGCTGATGAGAAGGGGAGAGAACTTATCCTAGGAACCAGGGACAGGCAGGGGCTCATGGAGAGGCAGAGATCTTACCTAGGTACTAGGGACAAGCAGGGGCTGATGAGGAGGGGAGAGAATTTACATAGGAACCAGAAACAGGCAGGGGATGATGGAGAAGGGAGAGAGAACTTAGGAACCAGGGTCTGATGGAGAGGGGAGAAGCTTTACCTAGGAACCAGGGACAGGCCGGGACTGATAGAGAGGGGAGAGAGCACTAACTTAGGAACCAGGGACAGGCCGGGACTGATGGAGAGGGGAGAGAGTACTAACTTAGGAACCAGGGACAGGCAGGGACTGATGGAGAGGGGAGAGAGCACTAACTTAGGAACCAGGGACAGACAGGGACTGATGGAGAGGGGAGAGAACTTACCCAGGAACCAGGGACAGGCAGGGGACTGATGGACAGGAGAGAGAAGGGAAGAAGAGAAGAGTGGGGGTCACACACAGCAGCCAGACTGAGTGGCACCTGGTC
The DNA here is from genome assembly GCA_001685095.1 of Ellobius talpinus. Classification (NCBI taxonomy): domain Eukaryota; kingdom Metazoa; phylum Chordata; class Mammalia; order Rodentia; family Cricetidae; genus Ellobius; species Ellobius talpinus. The sequence continues at coordinate 12,329 of LOJH01030968.1, read as the reverse complement.
AGCGCCAGGCCCTTTGCTGTCTCTCTGTTTGGGGAAATACTGGAGGGGGCTCAGCAGAAGTGGCAGACTCTGGCCCAGGATTAAGAAGATGATTCTGGGTCCTTTGAAAGAATAAACGACTGGATGATAAACAAGCAGGAAGTGCGGATAAGGAGCTGGTGTGGCCTGGAGCGCTGGCTCAGAAGTTAAGCATTTACTGCTCTTTCAGAAAAACTAAGTTCAGTTCCCAGCACCAGTGTGGGGCTGACTGTTCCCAACCACCTTTGACTCCAGTTCCAGGGGATCCAAAGGCTTCTTCTGGCCTCCTCAAATGCCTGCACTCATGTGCACATGCCCCCACACAGATGTTCGTTCATACACACACAAATGATAATTAAAATTAAATGATTCTTTTGAAAAAGAAACTGGTGCCATAAACCAAATGGGAGAAGCTAATGCCCCACGGGATCACGGTGACCAGAGGGAGAAGACTGGAGTTTGGGTGTATTTTTTTCCCCCAAGATAGGGTTTCTCTGTGTAACAGCTCTAGTTGTACTAGACCAGGTTGACCTCAGACTCACAGAGATCCACCCGTCTCTAACTCCAGAATGCTGGAATTAAAAGTATGTGTCACAACTGCCCATTTTGGATGTATTCTTTAAGGCTAAGACAACAGGATTTGCTGATGGTTTTTCACAAGATTTGAGAGAAGTTGAAAATGGAAGGAAGGATCAGAAGTTGAGCAGAAACATGGACTTGTCACAAAGGAGCCTGGGAAAGCAGGGAAGGGAATATTCCCAAAGGGAAAGCTATGTTTAGTTATAGACAGTGTGCATGTATGATATACACATTACAGACATTGTGCATGTACGATATCCTTATTACAGACATTGTACAGGTACAGAATCCTTAAGGGATGTGTGTGTGTGTGTGTTCTAGATACAAATCTGTAAAGTGACCTTGCTTTGTTTGCCTTGAGGGATGAGATTGCCTGAAGGTAAGTTAGTGGGAGCTTTAGAGGTCAGATGGAGAACTTTTTAGATAAAGAGGTAGAAGAGAATCAGGTGCAAATCAGAGAGGGGTGGCATCAGGCTATCAAGCAGAGAGAATATTTCACAAAGGGATAGAATCCAGCCGATGTGTGTAGGTACCATGTGTGCCAGGAGTTCAGAAGGAATTATTTATTTTTAAATCTCTCTCTTTGCGTGTGCACATGCACACACTCAAACACATGCATGCACACGTGCTCGGATGTATGAGAGCAGGCACTTTAAGAAACTGTAGTGTGTACATGTGGGCTACAGGACAACCCTTGTGTCAGAACTTGCCTTCAGCATTTTTTGAAACAGAGTCTCTTGGTTATCTCTGCTTATGCCATGTTCCTGGCCTCATACTTCCTTTGTATCTGAGGGTAGCTTTGAAATCTTGATCTTCCTGCCATCACCTCCTAAGTGCTGATGTCATAGTGTGTCCCTCCATGCTGTGCTACAAAGACACAGTCTTTGTGGACTGAATCTTCTCCCTCATGCTCCCATATTCCTAACCAACGAGATTTGACTGAATTGTGGCTCCCACAAATACTCATGTTGAAACCTCAGTCTCCAGTACTTCTGACCATGAACCTGACAAATTAGTGTTCTTTGCATCCAAAGATTGCTCAGGCACATGTTGGCCTGGAAGAAAGGCCAGGTGATGACGAAGTGCAAAGATGGTCACCTATAAGCCCAGGAGAGAAGAAATCAAATCTGCCGATGCTCAGAATTGGACTTCCAGTCTTCATAACTGCATGGAAGTACGTTTCTGATGTTTAAACCTGCTCAGTCTGTAGCAGTTTGTGATGTTGGCCCAGTGTGGCTTTCATTTCCACAGTGAACTTTCTAAACAATGTGGCCACAGCCCTTTGTTTCCAGAGGAGCTGGAACTAAAACGCGAGATATAATGGAGCTGAGCCCCCTCCTGTGCCCTTTTATATAAATAGAAGCTGTTTTTGCTGATGACTGCATTGCTGACCTGGGTATTGTGGAGAGCAAGCCAGCTCTAATTTTTAATTTGCATGTCCTGTCATGCAGAGATGAATGTGGGTCTTGCCTTTCTGCACACCTCCAGGAAAAGCCACCAGTTTCTGCTCCTTTGTCATCTCATTTTAGTGACAAGGGTCACTGAACCCGAAGGGGGCACAACTATTGTTAGCAAGGGGTAAAATGCAGTTTCGCCTTCCCCTTTGTTCAGGAGATAGAAGGCTAGAACTGGCCAGGTAACTTAGTCCAGTTCCTATGTAGATTGCAGAGCATCTGTGTTTTATATCCCCTTCATGGGCATCAGCTACTGTGGGCTGATGTTCTGAATCCGTTGCCCCTTTCTATAGATGAAGAATCTATACATTAGGAAATCTTACAATTCATAGATGGTGCCTGATACCATCAAACACTACGACAAAGCTAAGTCCTCCTAGAGTGAGCTTATCCATGAGAGAATATCCTCAAGACAAGGATCACCCTGAGGAACCTAAGAGCTGCTAGTTGCACTTTTGGGTTATGCAGGCAAATTGGGGAAATATACTTTGGAGGTGGGATTTCCCAAGCACTCACTGTCTATCATGCATAGGTCCAGGCTTTTCTCCTGAATAGTCTTATATAATTAGTCCTTAGAACTGACTGATACCAACACCACCATCACCACTACCACCATCATCATCACCACCATCACCACCACCATCATCATCACCACCATCACCAATACCATCATCATCACTACCATCATCACCATCACCACCATCACCATCATCATCATCACCACCATCACCATCATCACCATCATCATCATCACCACCATCATCATCACCATCACCACCATCATCATCATCATCACCATCATTACCACCACCAGCAGCAGCAGCAGCAGCAACAACAACAACAACAACAGCAGCAGCAACAACAATAACAACAGCAACATCAAAGAAGCAACAATAAGGTAGGGCCCAGAGAGGGAATGTGACCTGCCCAAAGTGAACAAAGTAGTTAATGGTGAATTCTCTGATCTCAAAGCCATGTTTTTGTGACAATGTCATTGTTGTAAAAGGCTGCTTGTTCATAATCACACAGAAACTGTATTCATTCATAACTGCTTGGCCAATCACTACAGCATATTCTTAGCAAGAGCTTACATATTAAATTAACCCATTTCTATTATTTTATATTTTACCCCGAGGCTCATGGTGGCCTACCAACAAGGTTCCAGCTGACTGCTCCCATCTTTCCCCTCTGGTGGCTACACTGTGTCTCCCTGACCCCGCCTTCTTTTCTCCCAGCATTCAGTTTAGTTTTCCCCGCCTACCTCTATTCTGCCCTGTGCAGGTCCAAGAGTTTCTTTATTAAGCAATGGTATTCACAGCATACAGAGAGGAATCCCACATCATGTCATCTTGCTAAGTAAGATAAACTATGAACAAGTACAATGACAATGATACATGTGTTTGAAGAATGTCATAATGAAACCTGGTGCTTGTGTTCTTATTCAAAAGAACAATGAAAATCATCAAGATATTAAAAAAGAAGAAATGCCTCTCAGAATGCATATCTATCCTGGTTTCTATACAGTGGATTCTGAGATGAGTTTCCAGGGGAGGTTGGCCATGGTGCATGTTTGTAATCCCAGCAGCTGGAAGGTTGGAGCAGGAGAAGCGTTTGAAGCCAGATTTCACTACATTGTGAGCGTGAAGTTAGCCTGTGCTGCATGGGACCCTGTTTCCCAAACGAATAAATGAATGGACAGGTACCAGAGGATTTAGCAAAAAAAAAAGAGAAAGAAAAAAGAAAAAAATAAATGAGAAAGGACAGAATGGTTTTGTCTTTCTCAGATTCTGTGAGGCATTCTGTAAGAAAGTGTTTCTTGAAAACCAGTTACAGTTAAAGGAGAAGTTAGACTGGTCCCTGTAGCATGAAAGCAAGAGTAATATAGCCCAAATGCATGGAGTCCCAGAACCCAAGGCTCTTTACCGTATCAGAACCTGGAATTTCTCCAGGCAGTAGACGATCTCATGGCTCTGTGGACACACAGGTGATCTCCCTGCCATTCTGGGCATTTAGCTCAGAGGGAGGTATCCACATGACTAGGAAAGCGGGGAGCCTGCTACATCTCTCTGTAAGATAACGTACAAAGGAAAAGACACCACCGCATACTCTAGTAGTTCGCCGCAGTCATCAATTACAGCTGCAGAGTAAGCCTTGAAGCTGGCTGGCCTTCCTGGCTCTCCCGCTCTAAGTAACTCTATTATTCATTTGCATAGCTGTTTTGAGCATGCTAGTTTCTTTGCAAAGGTTATTTATATCCTTTGCCCTCTAAAATGGTTTACTACTATTATTACTGGTATGTGTACACAAGTATATATGTGTGGTGTATTTGGTATATTATTATGTGAACGTGAGTGCACACAGTTATGTGCAGATGTGCACACAAGAGAATGTCAAGTCCCTTACTTTATCTTATTCTTTCTTATTTCCTTGAGGCAGGGTCTCACTGAGTCTGGAGGTAGGCTAGGAGCAATCGAGGCCCAGCGATCCTTCTATCTCTGTGCCACATGAGCAGAATTCACTGGTGGGTTTTAGACACACAGGTAGCCACAGCCACAGCTAACTTTTTCCATGTATGCTGGGGATTCAAACACAGTTCTTTACACTTCTGTAGAAGGCATCGACTCAATTATCTCCCAGGCCCCAATGCAAGCATGAGGCTGAGAATTTGATTCCAGAACCAAAGCCAGGCATACTTATTTGTGCTTATAATCTCAGAACTCGCAGAAAAAAGTGGGTCCCTTGGCACACTGAGTAGCCAGCATATCCTGTCTGGCAACCTCTGGACCTGTGAGAGACTCTGCCTTAAAAACCAAGGGGAATGATAGCTGAAAAATGCCCGAGGTTGTCTTCTGGCCTCTACACAAGCACATATGCTCACTTGAACATGCACTGGCATGCACGTGTGTGTGAGCACATGCACACACACAGAGGTTTGCATGCATTCACAAACAGGGATGTGTAAAGTGGTGTGACTGGTAGAAAGAGCACACAACACCTTCCACTCTTCCAGTCTCTTCTCTGGAGTGAGGAAAATGTCTCTCTGATTCCAATGATGTGGGAAGAGTGGAATGACAGCTAAGTTTGAGGGCTTTTATGATAAATTTTTCTATTTTGTTTTAAGATTCTGAGATTTATCTTTTCCACATAGACAATGCCCAAGTTCTCCTAGGCCCTGTCTGTCCATGACTGTGTGCAACCTCCCTTTTAACAGCAAACCTCAACCTGTGTTGCCCATGGATTCTGTCACTCTCCAGAACACAGTCTCATCTGATAGGAATGTTATACTCACTCACCGTGTTACATATAAAACTGACGTTCAGGAGAGCAATGACTCCAAAGATACATTAGTAGCTGCAAAACAAGGAATCACAAATATTTCTCCACAGTTCTGAGGTTCAGCCATTTAATCACAAGGTCATGTCTGTGTGTGGATTTCAAATGGTTAGTTGGGTTGCTGCAGTTGGAGAAACTGATGCTACAGATTTTGGAACTTTAAGCATTAAAGTGGTTGCTTTTTAGATCTCCTGAGTAAATTGGGAACATGGGGACCTTGGGAGAGGGTTAAAGGGGAGGGGAGAGGCAGGGAGGGGAGCAGAGAAAAATTTAGAGATCAATAAAAATTTTTAAAAAATTGAAAAAAATTGTTGATTCCTTTTGTTTTTGAGACAGGGTCTCAATACGTAACCCTGGCTGGTCTGGAACTCACTATGTAGGCTAGGTTGATATCAAACTCAAAGAGATCTGCCTACCTCTGCTTCCCAAGTACTGATGTTAAAGGTCTGGCCATCACACTCAGCTGATTATGGCTTTTGGAGACTTGCTATGTAGCACAGAATTATCCCCAAATCATGATCTGTCCTCCTGAGTCAGAGTCCCCAGTGCTGGGGTTACAATCATGGACCATTATACCTGGCTCAAAGTAAAAGAGATCTTAAAGCTGTATTTTAATTCTCTCTCTCTCTCTCTCTCTCTCTCTCTCTCTCTCTCTCTCTCT
>LOJH01030967.1:0-12243 GCA_001685095.1 Ellobius talpinus | reverse complement strand
ACACACACACACACACACACACATCGTGATAAGATCTTGTCAGAGCACACCCTGCTAGAAATTGCCCTGGTGGACAAAGAACAATTCATTCCTGAGACACAGCTACCTGCTGCTACCTGGGATTAATACAGAGACATTTTAGACAACTCAGGCAATGACTTCATGGCAGAATTTCTGGCAGCTCTTGGTAAATATTGTTTCTTTCAATCAAGCCTTTGATACACATTGAGTGGAACCGAGTTCAAGGTTGTCCAGGCTTGTTAGAATGTGGTCATTCACTGTGCTGACTAAGCACAGACTTTCACAGCCAGTGGTGCTGGGAGTGGGGCAGTTGTACCAGGCAGTTTCACAAGCCTGACAAGGACAGTGGCCTCCATAGCGGTAATTAGTCACTACTACAGTAGTATTGTATAGCAAGTCACTGAAACCCGGTGCTCCAGATAAGAATCATTTATGCTTAAAGTGTCCTGTCTGATGTTTGTGCCCCACGCAGATGCTACAGCACTGAGGGAGGTGGCTTCTTAAGGCCCATTTCACTGCTCCTTAGAATTTTTCTCAGAAGATGGGGCCAGTTTGACAGTGACCTCATGGCCACTCTGGAGCCTTGTGTGAAACCTAGCTTACATGAGTCTTTTGAGACCACAGTCTTCCTTAGCTCCTCTCACCCTTCCTCCTTCTAGGGAACACAGCCTCAGAAAAATCAAGGTGGACCTCAAGTGCATAAGTGGAAACGTCAGGTAGGCAGGTCATGAACAAAGTGTAGAAATGTCTGCTATTGGTCTTGGATGCTGGAATCCAGCAGTCTGCTAAGTTAGGCTTCACATGATAGGTGAAATAATGTCAAGTCAAACTATTGGTGGGCTATTAAGGATAGTAAAGATACCCAAGATAATTTAGTTCTAGACCTGCAATATCCCAACTCTTCACAGTCATGAGGTTCAGGCAGTCAACCTTGCAGGGTCTTTAATGCAGGTGTGGCTTTTTTTCTGAGGACTTCAGTTGAACCGTGACATTTGGTGAGCTTTAAGTTCCTACTTTAACATGAACATAGACAACCAGTCCTGAAATCATATTTTGCCCATTCTTCAGTTCAATGGGAAATAGGGAGAGCAGATCAGGAAGATAGATGTTTGGGCTAGTCAAGGGAATTCTAAGTGGTCCTCCCCAAACAATCATGTGCTACATAAGCATCTTTCCGTTTCTTGGGGGCTTACTTCTTGACACATGGATGTGACAGCTTTCTCCACTTCTGCCATCTACTCATCAGGTTCTTTTTCATTCAGTGCTTGGGAGCAATGCTTCAGTATTGAATAGGAGTGGAGAGGATAGACCTTAATGCCACTTGCCTGAAAGCATACTCTCCCACACAAGGGATGCCTTAGATGGGGTTCTATAACCTCATCAGGAATTGTAAGGAAATCTGAAAGGTGCTGAGATCCTCCCACTAACAACACTAGACAGCCATTTGATTCTGATGTAGAAGAAACTCAAAATGATAGAATTGGTACTGTAAATGATTTACTGATAATTTGCTTAGGAGATGTTAAATCACACGAGTGGAATTTAGCTGAAGGAGCACTGCTCCCCAAAGTACCCCAAAGATGAGGATGCTAACCAGGCCTGTTGGAGATAAGAGAAATTTAGGATGCTAGGATGCAAATGTTTCCTCACCAGGACTGACTAGCCACTAGACTCCATTTCCATGACAAAGGAAGGAGGCAGTACTGACTAAGAACAGCCATCTAGCCATTAGGCTCTGATTCCAGTGCCCAAGACATACTTCTAAGGGCAACTCAAGGTGGGCAGTGCAGGGTCACAACCATCATTAAATCCAGGTCTCCCATTAAGTCTCCTGTGCTCTTAGCAGAAAAAAAATGTAATTCTGCCAGGTGGGCAAGATGACCCTGGGTAACAACTATTCAAAAAAGAACAATACTGGTGCATTTAAAATAGTTCCAGCAATAGGTAATATCTTTGCTGTGTAAAATCACTTATCTGCCTAAGTGGCCAGATTTGCAGTCTCCTGACTGTTTAAATTGCTTGAAGTGAGTCAGCACCAGGTTAGCACACAAAGGTGGCAGTGGCAATGTGGGTTTTCTTGCTGTGGCTGTGGGGGCCTTGGCTAAGTACACGATGCCAGCCTGAGTTAGATGTGGGAGGCCCACCACAGTTTGCTGCAATGTCATAGAGGGTGGCGGCGGAAGTGGCAACACCACCACTGGTAAGTTTCTTTGGAGCACCTTATTCTCATTGCATGCTGATTTCACTGGTGTCCAGCTAACTAGTATGAAGCTCCTGTGTAGTTTTTTTTGTTGTTGTTGTTTTTACTCTTTGGGGGCATGCCTCCCAGCTCCTAAATAAATACACAGAGACTTATTCTTACTTATCAATGCCCAGCCTTAGCATGGCTTATTTCTAGCCAGCTTCTCTAACTTAAATTATCCCATTTCTCTTTAACAATGTTTTGCCTCTGGTTTTTCTGTATTCTACATATCTTTCTTTCCTTCTTACTCTATGACTGGCTGTGTGGCTGGGTGACGGGTCCCTGGAGTCCTCCATTTCTTCTCCTTTCCTCCCTCCTTGCTCTCTTTTCTAGATTTCTCCTATTTATTCTCATGTCCATCAGCCCTGCCTATTTCTTGCTCCTGCCTAGCTGCTGGCCCTTCAGCTCTTTATTAGACCAATCAGGTGTTTTAGACAGGCAAAGTAACACAGCTTCACAGAGTTAAACAAATGCAACATAAAGGAATGCAACACATCTTTGCATCATTAAACAAATGTTCGACAGAATAAACAAATGTAACACATCTTTAACTAATATTCCGCAACTCTTTTTCTCCTTATTTAAATGGGGAGCCACAACACCTGATGTGATTATTTTGCTAACTGGAGCTAAAGAAGCCAGAGGCAGGTTTGAGCAAGCCTTCTTTACCATTAGAGGATGCTCCAAATACATGGGCTGCATTTGGAACAGAGGACTATTTTTAGCTAGAATTGAAGACAACACAGAATATTGTCTAATCCACACCAAGGAATGCACACATTTTTAGTCCAGGTTTTGTGATTAGATGTCCCAAGATCAGCTTCACTGAGTTTGGGTCTGAGAAGGTCAATGGATGATGTACCCGAAGGATGTGCAGAGGCTGCAGGACAAAAATAGGAACAAAACCAACAGGATCGAATATCACAGCACCTGTGAGACAAGTGGTTCTGCTGAGGGCACTGATCATCACAACCCTTTGAAAGAATGCTTGGCAGTGTCAACTAAGCTGACCCTATGTATATCGTGCAATCCCAAATGCCACTCGTGGGAATACACTTGGGAAAGTTAGCATATCTATGTATTAGCAAAGGTGTGTATGTGTAAAAAGGTTGGAGCAGCTTTGCTCATACTAATCCCAAACACAAGCATCACTGCCTTTCCACCAATGGAGAATGAAGAGACAAACTAGGGCACATCCACAGGTGAAGCAGGGCCCAGAAGTGAGAATAAATAAACCATGACTATAGCAGCATGGTGGTGAATCTCACCAGTGCAATGCTGAGCAAAAGAAGCTAGACACACAACAGTGTATAACACATAATTCCATTGGTACAATAATTCAAAAAGAAGGCTGAGATGATTCAGTGCTTAAGAGCACTAGCTGTTTTTTTTGCTTTGTTTTGTTTTGTTCCCCCAGCAGACCTGAGTTTGGTTTCCAGCACCCACATGGTGGTTAATAAATCATCTGTAACTTCAGCCACAGGATCTGATACCCTCTTCTGGTCTTTGTGGACACCAGGTACACACATAGTACACAGAAATATCTGTACTAAAAACACATATACACAAATAAGGTTCACGGGAAAAATTTAGAGAAGGCAAAAAGATGTCAGAGTAATAAATTTTCTTGGTGGAGGTGATATTATTAGGGTACAGAGAAGAACATGAGGGTCTAGATGCTGTGTGTTTAGCTATGAAAGTTCAAACCTCCAATTGTGTTGAAATACAAGTTTGTACACATAAAAAAGCACATGAAAGTTTTTTCTACTTAAAAAAATACAAATATCCATGAAGCATTTCTCATATGGCTTAAGATATGCTGCAAAATGATGAGAAATACAAATTAATGTGCCGTGGGATAACTCCTCTGTATTTTGTGAATATGTTTTATTACCATTGGTTAATAAAGAAGTTGATTTGGCCAATAACCAGGCAGAATAGAACCAGGCAGGAAATCTGAACAGAAATACAGGGAGAAGAAGGGTGGAGTCAGAGAGATGCTAGTAGCCACTGGAGAAGCCAGATGTGAGGTAACAAGCCATGAACCTCATACTAAAATATAGAATAACAGAAATAGGTTAATTTAAGTTGTAAGAGCTAGTTAATAATAAGCCTGAGCTAATCAGCCAAACAATAATAATTAATATTAAGCCTCTGAATGATTATTTTATAAGTGGCTGCAGGACCATCAGAGGGGGAGAGAAACTGGTCCAGCAGGACTGGATGGGACATAGAAAAGTCTCCAGCTACATTAATATCTCCCAACTTCAAAGATTTCATGAAAGAGTTTCTTTAAAATGCTAAGAAACTTGCCTGACTCCAAATTTCAACTGTTAAAATTTCACACTCCTATTCAGCACCAACTTTCAGAATAATCTGGTAGAATAATCCTGGTAAGTGTTAGAAACCTTGAATTCCACTTAAAAGGTCTTTTCTAAAACAAAAAGGCCTGGGTGTTTTCAATTTTAAAAGGCAAGAATACATAGAAAATCAACTAGGCAGGCATCTGTGATGAAGGCATCCATGATGAAGGCATCCACAGTGATGAAAGCATTCATGATGAAGGTATGTGATTGAAAACATCCATAATGCTGAAGGCATCCATGATGATAAAGGCATCCATGGTGATAAAGGCATCTGTGGTTGACTTTAAGAGCTGGGTTGTGATTGTGCTAGAGATTTAAATTCTTTAAAGAGAATTTCAATGACAAAACAAAACCCCAAACTCAAACCAGTAAGTGTCCTATTTCTCAAGACCTCTCCTTTAACTAACATATCTCACAAGTTAGCATTGAGACTCTACCGAACACCAAACTAAGGTTTGCCAAAATGTTTGTCCCACACAGAAAACTTTGGGAAGGAGCCCTGACTAAGCATTTGAAACTTCCCATTCCTTTGATGTGAATGCCTGTTCTCAGGCAAGAGCTCTACAAAATGATAACTCCAAAGACATCCAATTCTTTGTGTATAGAACGTATACAGTTCACACACACACACACACACACACACACACACACAAAAAAACCTATCTCCGGTTTTTAGGTATGGAAATCTTGGGAGACTGGAGAGATAGCACTGTAAAAAATGGTTGACAGACATGGAATAAATGTCCTGGGATGAAAATATAAATGCTAAACACAAAAGAAAAAAAGCTGGTGCTGTGGCTTGGGTCTAGAATGTCCCTTATAAGCACATGTTGAAGGCTTGGTTCCTGGCTGACAGAGAGGGTAGTAGATTTAGGAGGTGCGATCTTGTAAGAAGAAGCTAGGGCATTTGGAGCATGCCCCTGAGTGATATATCTATACTCTGACCTCTTCTTTTTCTTTTTTTGCTTTCTGGCTGGCATGAAATGAGCAGCCTCTCCCATACCCTTCTGCCATGATATGTTGCCTCATCATAAGCCCAAAGCTACAAGGCCAACCTGATGTAGACTGGAGTCTCTGAAACTGTGAGCCACAATATATCCTTCATCACGCAAGGAGCTTTTTTGGGGGATATCTTGTCACACCGAGAGAAAGCTGAGTCTCACAGCTGTTAGCATCAGGAACCACCACAGTGCACACTGACTTTGGAAGTCTCCCTGTGGGAAGAGCAACACTTACTCCAGTGAGTATTTCTCCCTGGCATGTTCTCTGTCTGGGGTGAGTTTTTGGATGGGCAACTGTTAGGGCTGCTCTCTCAGGGAGTTGGCCCCTCAAAGCCTCCCAACTGCCTCTAAGCCTCATTGACACTAGTACTTTTGATGGATTAAAGCTGTGTTCATCCAGGTGACCTTACTCAACTAAGGCTGCTGATTCATTAGCTACTCAACAAAGTGTGGATGAGACTCCTTGTGGACAAATATGGGAAAGTTTCTCTGTCATCTTAAAGCCTCCCTGCTTTTTAGTTACTAAGCTTAGAACAGTTCAGGTGAGTGCTGCACTGTATTTTAATTTACAGATTATGTAAATTGATTATCGATTCTAAAATTTTTGTAAGACATTTGAATTATTTAGTTTTGAATTCTTTGTCTTTTTTATCAACTAAAACATACATAATAAAAACCATGCATGACTGCCATGTCTGTCTGATGAAATTGTACAAAGGACACACCTCTGTGCAACCAACTTCACAAAATAATTAATACCCACCATGTCCTTTGGGCACCTCTCCTAGACAGTAACTCCCCCATCAAGGGTAACCATTCTTTTAACAAATTAATTTACTATTAGTGTGTGTGTATGTGTGTCTGTGTGCATGTGTGTGTATATGTGTATGTTCATATGTGTGTACGTGTAAGTAGATGCACACATGTCACAGAAAGCATGTAGAATTCAGAAGAGTTCGATCTCTTCTTCCACACGAGTCCCAGGGATTGAACTCGGTCATTGGTGCTTTTATGTGTTGAGTCATCTCATCAGCCATCTCTTTTGTGGTTGTTTTGATAGTAGCTTGCTATGTAATCTAGGCTAGTCTTGAACTCACGATGCAGTCTAGGTTAGTCTTGAACTCACAATGCAGTCTAGGCTAGTCTTGAACTCAGTCTGTAGCCCAAACTAGCCTTGATTTTGTGATACTCCTACCTCAGGACCCCAAACGCTGGGATTATAATTGTGGGACAGCATACATTACTGAGGGTAATCACTCATTTGGCCTGTTGTTGAACTTTAAGTGGAAAAACAAAATGTGTGTTCTTTTGTGTCAGTTATCTTTTTCTCAATATCGTGTTCATTAGGTTCATCCACATAGACGCGTGAAGTTCTAGTTTCTCATTCTGATGTCCTAAAACCTTCCATTGTATCTCTGCCATAATCTATTTGTGGCACTACTGGGGCCATGAGTGGTTTCTAGTTAGGTGCTAGGGTAAACTATGGTTGCTACGATGGAAAGTCTAGAACATGATCTTGGATGTACATGTGACACACTCCTGAAGGAAGGGAACACGCTGTAGGCAGAAGCTGTTTGTTTTCCCGGCTTCCCAGATCCAAAATAATCTCACAGAAACTGTATTAATTACAATACTGCTTGGCCTATTAGCTTAGGCTTCTTATCAACTAACTCATATCTTAAATTAGCCCATTCCTATTATTTTGTATTTTGCCACGAGGCTCAGTTGTCTTTCTCCTTCAGTGGCTACATGGCATCTCTCTGACTCTGCCTTCTTTTCTCCTCTATTTCTGCTTGGAATGCCTGCCTGCCTTGCTCTATCCTGTGTTACCATAAGCCTAAAGGAGATTCTTTATTAACCAATGGTAATAAAACATATTCACAGCATACAGAGGAGAAAGCCTACATCAACAAGACACTGATTATGTCTTGGCTGCAAGTGACATCAAGACTTCAGGTTTCCGAGGCCATGCAATGCTTAATCACATCATCTCTGGATCATAATGACTAGTGGATGATACTGGATATTTTGCTGTATTGTTCCATGCTTCCATTTTCCTGTCTGTAATAGATAATAGTAACAGCTACATCATGGAGTTTTAGCTTGAATAGCATGAGATGCCAGGAGAGTATTCTTGTCATGCCTACTCTATACAACTGAGTTCTCTAATATAGGCATATTGGCAACTTGACCTGTTTTCATGCATGTGAGTTTGTCCTGGGTAGAAAATGCCATGTTGTAAGAGGATTTCAAAGAACCTGAGTGACATACTGCCTCAAAGAGTCCTGTCTGACACCCCGAGAACTTGCCCACGTGGGTGCCAGCCTGTGGAAGACAACCAATCCTATGTTTGCCACCTGTCCAGGGTTGCATCTGGAACCTCACTTCTATCTACTCCTCACCTGCTCATCATCCCCTCTTCTGCCTGCTGCCACTACTTTGTCCCCTTCTAATGGTCTCTTAATTCCTTGCCCACTGGGGGCGTTTTTCTCCCTGCATGGAATACAGATTCTTTCCTGCGTGGTGCCATTAGCAGAAAGAAACCTGTTCCCATAATAACTGACTTCTTAAGATAGCGCAGCTGCCTCAGTCAGGGGTCACCGCATGAACCAGAAAACAAGCAGTTTATGAAACATAGTTGTATTTGAATAAGACCGGTCCACGTGGGATTAATTAGACACATCCATGATGAGCAAAAGGAGGTGTGCTATTGGCTTTACTCACCCGCCTTTCCTATCACGGGGCTGGAAGGTTTAGTTTCTGTTGTTTTTGTCTGCTTGGGATTAAGAAGGAGGAGGCACAGTTATTAAAAGAAAAAAAGAGCATGCCTAGTGACCTAATTCCCTTCTGCATCTTTATCGTGTACCAGGATGCACAAATCTCACAAGGGACAGAAATGCAAATGAGTTTTACTGGAGAATAAAACATTTGGGAGGGAGGGANAGAGAGAGAGAGAGAGAGAGAGAGAGAGAGAGACCCGAGTTTGTCATATAACACCACTGCAACTAATAATGCTCAAAGTTTTTTTTTAATGGCATTCTATTATGGAGCTTTATTTCCTGTCCCGGCAGGCAGCCAACTAGGCATAACGATTCAGAATTCAAATACTGTACAAGGATATACAGTAACCAAGGTTCTCTGAGGATTTGAGCAAATGTCAGCAAAGCAAGCCTGGAGGAAAATTTATTAGGTGCAGATATCTCACAGTTTTACATGGACACTGATAAGGCCATCTGGGAACCCCTTTCACCATTAAGTGATTTAGAGTTCCCCCCAGAAATTCCCTTGTCTGCAGCACCTCACTAAAGCTGGAGACAGCAACCAACTAAAATGGGAACATTCATTATTTGCTCATTCCGAAGGATACATATTACTTTAAGTGCTTTTTTTCTCCATAATGTAAGACCCATAGATAGAGGGATTTCTCCTGAAATCTGTCAGAGCCAGAATGAGAGATGTGGATACAATTTCAGATGTGTGGTGTGGGGCTAGAAACAGAGAAGAGCTCCTGCAGAAGCACGCTGTGTCTCAATGGCTGCTGCCAGAGTGTCCCGGAGTTCTGTGGGAGAAGAAAGTGACCACTCATGAGCTCTCCAGTACAGCAGAGTGAAGGCTGAAAGGCCAGATGTTGTGACCAGAGGTGCAATCTAGGACCAGCACTGATGGGCAGCACATGCTTTGACAAGTACCTATCAATCCAGCACATCCCCAACGAGCTTCTTGGACCTACTTGACCACATTTCCTTCTGCGACTAATAAGGCTTTGGGGCCTGAGGCTGACTCACATCTTTCTGTAGCTGTGACCACTCTCTCTCATTCCCTTCCAATAAATGTGTGCTCTGTGGCTACTCTAGAGATCGTTAGATTGCTGCTGCCAAGTTATTACTCAGTCCACCCCTGCCATGCCAAGAAAACATCCAAATGGGGTTTTTCCCCTTTCTACACGTTCCTTCCATATTTGTTGAAATAATACATTGTCTAAGAATTTGGGGGAACAGTTTGGGAAAGTGGGTTCAACAAATTTTCAATTAGTACTACCAACGGGATGTTCTGGAAGGCCAAATCCAGCCAGGTGACTTTCAGCAAGCATATAGGCGGATGTAGTTGGGAGGAAGCCCAAGGGTGAGTGAATCCTTGCTCCCAGAGAGGCCCCCAGTCAAGGCCTTCCAGAGAAGCTCTTAACAAAGGTTCTGATGCAGCCCCAGGGAGCTCAAAGGTGGCTTCTTGCTCAAGCTCTGTCTCAAAGGAGGCAAGGGTAAAGAAGAACTATGCAGGTGTGAACAAAGCAGCAGGCACTTGAGAGAAGAAGCCAGCAGCCACCCCGCCAGGCTATTTATAGTGTTGGAGATAAGTGATAAGGAGAGGAACTGCCAACCCTGATGTCTTTGGATTAAAAGACTGAGACTCTTGGCTTTGTCATTGAGAATGTTTAGAATTTTCCACAACAGAAGTTCAGGATGGCATTTCATTTCAATTAGGTTGTTCTTCTGCTACGAGGTACCCACCAGAAGACTACTTAGACACAGGTTTTAAGTCAACAGAAGTCTATAGCAGCCAGCTGGCCACTACACTTGGTGTTCAGGACCTGAGCAGCACAGTCCCAGGCCTTTTTCAAGGTGAGATTTTAAGCACAAAAACCACATCCTTAGTTGACATGACTCAGTTAGCAAGAATAGTTAGCCAGAAGCAGAACTAAAGGAGCCAAAAAAAAAGGTTAGAACATTTAGAGATTTTCCCAGGATTATGGACTTGGATGAATTAGGTCTTTGTTCTTGTTTTGGTGGGTGGTGCTGTCTACATGATGCATTTTGAGGCCCGAATGTTACTTTCATTATGATGTCACTTGTGCTGAGGTCTAGGTGCCTACTAAGGTCTGGTCTTTTTTACTACTCAGGTGACCAAGAGCAGTTTTTTCGAAAGGTGAAGAGAAGGGAGACTCTTTCAGTAACTAATTTGATAACTTGGTAAAGATGACATGATATCTAGACCTGAGTAGTAGCATAGGAGTGGCAGTCATCAGGGAACACTATAAGCAGGGATAAGCAAATCCCAAAATTTCAACTCAGGAACACAAAGGCTTGCCTCTTACTCATTTACCTTCCCTGAGGAGTACGTTTCAGATTAGCAGGAGGAATTTCTCACTGTAGCAAACCAGATCTTCTCCTTGTAGTTTCACAGTTATGGGAACTGCAGCGTTCCCAGCATCTGGGCATAAAGAGGAAAGGCTGGAGAAGTTCCATCCACTTGATGAGATTGAAGTGGCTCATATACTTACAACTTCATAGATGAAAATTAGCTATGTGGCTCATTCAGAAGCAATGCAACTCTAAAACTGCTCCTTCTGATCCCATAGGAGCATCTAGTGCTCATGGCTTGGGCAGGGTGTCTTGCAACCCAGGGTAGGCAGGAGGTACTGCAACCACAGACAGGCTGAGGAGGACATGGAAACCATCAAGGGGTCTGAAACCACCTAAGCAGACTCAGAAATAAGTGTCTTCCCCAAAGTCACCTGAGAACCTTCTGGAGGGAAATAGAAGAAGAGCATGGGATGAATGCCTCTGAAGCCTGAGAGGGTGAGAGATGAGGGTGGAGGTAGAGAGCCTTACACAGCAAGGGGTTAAAACCACAGCAGGAAAGGCCACCATCTTGGGAAAGAGTGAAATATAAAAAGCTGGGAGTTGGGGTTGGAGAGATGGTTTGGTGGTTAGGAGTGGTTGTGTGCTTCCTGAAGACCCCAGTTCAGTTCCCAGCATCCACATTGGGGAGGGCGGGGGGGCGCTGACAATTATCTAAAACTCCAGTTTCAGGGGATCTGATGTGGGATGTCCTTTTGTATATGTGTTGCTTTATTGTTGATGAATAAAGCTGTTCTGGCCAATAGATTAGCAGAGTGAAGTGGGAGGAATCCAAACAGAGATCAAGAGAGAGAGTAGGCGGAGTCAGGGAGATGCCATGTAGCTGCCTAAGAAGAAGGGTATGCTGGGACGTTAAGAACTTCCGCAGCCTCGTGGCGATACACAGATTGAGAGAGATGGGTTAATTTAAGATGTAAGCGTTAGCTAGGAATAGGGTAGAGTCATTGGCCAAACAGTGTTGTAATTAATATAATTTCTGTATGATTATTCAGGTCTGGGAAGCCAGAAAACAAATGACCAGTCTCCGTTTACAAAATAGGGCACCATCATGGGCCAACTACATTCACATAAAACCTGTGAGAGCTTGGGAAGGAATTCTAGACACAAAAGAACAGAGTTAAGCATGGCTTCATGGCTTCTTGGTAGCAGCATTTTCCCAGGTTGCCTTTGTTTGCTAGAGGCAGGCAGAGGTGTGATTCCTTTAAGAAGGCTTTCTGACTCAGTATTACCAGCAAAAGCTGTGCAGCTCCTTTAAGGGAAGGCTTCCTGGCTCATGCTGGTCCTGTTATGGAGCACTTAAATGGGAACTGTGAGCAACATGTTACAAATTGCTTAATGGCTAGACCAGTGTCCCTGGAGCTGGGGTGGTGAGCATGGCTTGCAGAGGCAGTGAACATGCCTCTGCCATGTTGGACTGGGAGGAGCAAACAGGCCAGGCTGCGGAGTTGGTCCTAGCCACACCAGCTTAGCATTTTTTT
>LOJH01030966.1:3752-20711 GCA_001685095.1 Ellobius talpinus | reverse complement strand
GGAGGTGGAAAAATTTTTAATAACAATAAAAAAGTGTCTGAAATAAAAAAAATTCTATATCTAAAAATTAGAGTTTTCTCTCTAATAAATTAATGGGATAACTATAAAAAAAAGAACAGAAGATTTCTGGGAAGAAGGAAGCCCATTCCTCCCCAGTCCTGTCCAGACACCTAAGAATCAGGATGTGACCTGCCCCGCTGAAAAAGGTACTGAGCCATGTGGGTAACATAGATAAGAATAATGGGTTAATATAAGTTATAAAAGCTAATGTGAAGCCTGAGCTAATGGGCCAATCAGTTTATAACTTATGTAGAACTCTGTGTGATTTTTCTTTGGGACATAATGACTGCAGAACCCGGGCAGGACAGAAACCCCAGCAAGCAGGCCCTCATGTTACATCAAACTTAAATGAAGATGGAATGGAAAAGCAAAATATCCAAAGAATATTCAAGAAAAATCCTTACAACTAAAATGAATCAGTCACAAGATAGAATATCTGCACTCAAAGATAAAGCAGAGGACTTAAAAAAATAAGCAAAGAATATGAAGAAAGAACTTAAAATAGGAAATGAATATGTAGGAAATGCCATACAAACAAAACTTTGTTTATAGGAATTATAGGAACAGATGACAGAAAAAATTCCCAAGTCAAATACATAGACCATATCTTCAACAAGATTGCTGACAGAATCATCACCAAATCATCAGAAAACATGTACCCCTTCAGATACAAGAGCATATAACAACACCACACAGACAAACCAGAAAAGGAACACTTCATGTTATATCAGTTAAAATGAACCAGTTATGCAGAACAAGGAAAGAGAATTGAAAGAAATAAGACCTAAAAACAAAACAAACAAAACAATAAAAATATACAAGCCATTTATAAAGATAAACACATCAAAATAATAGTTGATTGCTCAACACAAACTTAGAAAGCTAGTAGAGCATGCAAATAAAGTGTTCCAATTCCTAAAAGATTAGGATGACCAACTTGGACTAAGGTTTGTTTCTAAAAAACTAACAGCTATACTTGAAGGAGAAAGAAAAATGTTCCATGACATATATGCAATAGACAAAATATAAAGAAAATACAGGAAACAATGTTTTGAGGTGAACAGATGGATTAGCATAACCAAGAGACTGTAGAAAAAAAATGAAACCATATTGCTGAAACATAAAGTTTACCTCTGTAAACACAACACCACCAAAATTTAACTACACAATAACTACAAATCAACATATACCTTTCTATAATAACTTTAAATATGAATCATCTCAATTTTTCAATCAAAAGACACTGTCTGAATAAATGATCAAAAAACAAAATCCATCTACCTATTGTCTACAATTGATACATCTTATCATGTGGTTTGGATTGGAATAAAGGTAAGTACTATATCAGTTTATAAATCTAGACAAAATATCCCTTCCAATCAAATGGAAGTAAGAAGAAAGCAGGTATCACTACCCTAATATCCGATAAAATGGAAATCAAACTGTTATTTATCAGAACAGATAAATAAGGATATTTCATTCTAATTATGGAACAATTAACGAAGGTGACATTGCTATTCTAAATTTATAGGCCATCAATGACTGTTGCACCCAATTTGATAAAAGATGGAGTAGTGGAATTAAACGCATAGATTAGTATAAACCCATTAACAGTTGGTGGCTTCAATTTTTCAATAGACAGGCCATATTAATAAAAAAGTAAGCAGGGGAATGATGAATATGTCAATAAAGAAATCAAGAAAGAAAAAATTCTAAAACTAGATGAAAATGGAAAAACAATACAACAAAAATTATGGGGTATAATGAAAGTAGTCCCATAAGGGAAATAGCTCTAAACTGCCCAAATTTTAAAAAGATAAAAATCAGAAAGAATATCCATTAACAACTTAATGATACAGTTTAAAATTTGTAAAAAGAAGACAAAGACAATGTTTGAAACCTACTAGATAACAAGGAATAGTAAAAATTAGAGCAGAAGTTAATATAGTGGAGATGAATAGAACAATACAAATAATCAACAAAATTAAGAGCTGCTTCTTTGAGAAACAAGATTGACACACTATTGGCCGAACTAACCAAATGAAAGAAAAAGAGAATCTAAGTTAACAGGACCAGAACTGAAGAAAGAAACATTAGAACAAAAGTCAAAGAAACTCAGAATATTTTAAGGAAACATATTTATGTCATAAAACTGTACTTCATTACCTTAGAAAATCTAAATGAAAGGGATAATTTGCTAAATTCAATCAAACTACCAAATTAAACCAAGAAAATATAAGGATTTCAAACAGACCTATAGCAAAAGAAGAGATTGAAATAGTAATAAAAAGCCTATAAAAAGACCAAACCCAGACAGATTCACAGATGAATTTGAATAGATTTTCCAAAAGCATGTACAGCCAATCCTTCTTATACTAGAAAGAAAGGAAGAAAAAAGAGAGGGGGGAGGGAAGGATGGAAGAAAAGAAAGAAGAAAAATAAAAGAAGGAACATTCCTAAATACCTTTGAAACTCATCATATGTTTATATCAAAACCAAATAAGGACACATAAAAAAGAGAAAACTATAGACCAATTTTCTGGATGAAAATAGTTTCAAAAATGCATAATAAATGCATGCAAATTGAATATATATTTATGTATAATATTGCCCACATAACCTAGTTGACTTACCGTGAGATGCAGAGATGTTTTAACATTTACATGTCAATAAATATGCAATAAACCTTACAAGTGGACTAAAAGATAAAAACCACATGATCCATAGAAATGCAGGGTGAAAAGCCATTGACAAATCCAACACACCATCATGAAAAAATTCCTAGAGAGTGTTGGAGTAAAGGAAACATATTCAACATAGTTCAAGCCCATGTTTAAGAACATCATAACCATTATCATCTAAATGGAGAAATTCTTGAAAGAATCTCACTAAAGTCAGGAATAAGACAGTGTGGTTCTACTATCCATACTTCTTTTTATTATTATGCTCAAAGCACTAATGGGAACAATTAGAGAGGAGAAAGAAATTATAGTGAAAAAAGAGAAAAAAGAAGTAAAATTATCCCTATCTGCAGATAATTTATCATACACAAGGAATCCTAAGGATCAAATCAGAAAAACTTTTGAAATGGTCAAAAATTTTAGCAACAAAGCAAAATATAGAATCAATGTGAAAAATAAGTCATTTACCTAAATGTCAACAACAGTTACACAGAGAATTTGATTATAGATGGACTTCCATTTACAATAGCCTCAAAAAATGTAGGAATAAATCTAACCAAGGAAGTGAAATACAGCTACAGTAAAAGCTTTAAAACCATGAAGAAAAAATAAGGACATTAGAAAATGGAGAGGCATCCTCTACTCAAGGATTAACAGAAAATCAATTTTGTCCATTTCTGCAAAAGTCAGTAGGCTCAAGTCTGACGTAGATGGACCAGGGGGATGCCATGAATGGATTTCTCCATGGCAAGTGTCATTTAAGGCTGACTGTATCTTCTGTTCACTGACTCAGTGTGCATTCATGTGCAAGAATATTTAAGATAGAAATTAAGTGGAAATATTATTGTGAAAATGATCATTCTCTTTATATACATAGTTCAAGTCCAGTAAAAAAATCCACATGTAATTCTTCACGTAATAGAAAAAACACTATCATAACATTCATTATGGAACCAAAGAGACTCCAGATAACCAACGCAACTTTAAGCAAAACGAGAAACCATTCCTGACCAAAGTTATATTACAGAGCCATAGTAGCAAAAGAAAACAAAACAGAATAAAACACGACAAAATACTACTAACAAAATACTACTGCCAAAAACACAGAATGTAGACCAATGGAACAAAATTGATAACCTAAATATGAATTGCATAGCTACAGTCATCTGATACTCAACAAAGATGTGAAAAGTATATACTGGAAAAAACTGTAATAGGGTCTTCCAAAAATAGTACGTAGAGAACTGGATGTCTACCTGCTGAATAATTAAATTAGACTTGTATCTATCACCTTGTACCAAAACTAATCACAAATGGATCAAAGACTTAAATGTCAAATCTCAAATACTGGAAATACTAGAAGAAAATATAGCAGTACCCCACAGAATAGAGGTGTAGGAAAAGATATTCAGAATAGATTCCTATTTGCTCAAGAATTAAGGCCAACAATTGAGAAGTGTGGCATAATAAAACTAAAAATATTCTGTACATCAAAGTACAACTAACTTGTAAATTATTCTTTTACATTTTTCTTAATGGAAACTTGGCTGCCTATTGGGAGACACACCTCTTTTCACAATTCTTTCTTTAGAGTTTTTTTCCCATGACAGTAAAGAGTTAGAACAAAAAATATCCTTTTGTTAACACCTTTATATTGAAATTCTATATTTGTTCTTACATAAATTTCATACTTATGATCATCTTTATCAAAACTTCATGGTTTTTAATGGGTCTTTCTTTTTATCACCATCTCCTTAATAATGACATTGATACTTTTTATATTAATTATGAAAGTTTAGTCTTAGCTTAGGCTAGTTCCCAACTACCTCTTAAACTTATTAGCACATTCATATTAATCAACATTCCACCTCGTGGCTTATTAGTTCTCCTGAGCATATATGGCTAACTTCCTTCATGTCTGTCTGGTGACTTTAGAGTATTACCAGAGTTCCTATCTTTGCTCTGAAGTTTCACCTATTTTTTTATGCCTAGCTATTGGCCATTCAACTCTGCATTAAACCAATCAGAAGGTACCTTAGGCTTGTGACGAAGGATGACAGGTACATCTTCCTATAGTTTACAAAAAGAATATCCCAACAATGCAACAATGGTTGATTAAGAACCATATTGTCATGTTCATCATTAATTTATTATAATCATTTACCTCTTTTTTGTTTTGTTTTTTCCTTTTCTCATCATCACTCTGTCAATTGTCTTCTTTCACTGGAGAATTCAGCAAACAGCAATTTCATTCCACTTCCCTCAGTCTTCTTTGTCAAGAAGATGTTTCATAGTCTTGAAGCCAGCTCAATGTTCTTTCCAGTTTGGATGAACCACACTTCTCAACTTGACTTTCCTCTCATTAGGACAGCGTGTGACCAGCGCTGTGAGAGGTAAACATGCTTTGTATATAGTAGCTGCCTTTGCCTATAACAGTTTCCAACATAAACATTCAACAAATCTTTGCAAACTGAAGAACACCTTCCCTCCCCTACCTTCTGTCTTTGTGATTATCCACTTGGAACAGCACACACATCTCCTTCTTTGTACCTGTGTCTCAGTGTCTTCCTGATACAAGAGAAACTCCAAAAGAAGCACCTCTTCCAAGTCAAGATCACCAATCAGTTTTATACAGTAGTCGAGCTTTCTGTACTTACAATAAAACTACTCCTTTTGTTCTATCTGATTTCAGTCCTTTTATCATCTACCTTGTTTATACTTTCTTTAAGTTTTTACTCTGAAATGATAATTTTTATCTTTCTCACATTTTTCAAAAATTCCATCTTGACTTGTTCTTTACTCTTTTTCCTATTATCTTGAAAAGGGAATGCATTACCTTACTGTTTATGCACTCCTTGACCCTAGCAATTTCTAACTGAGCATGACCAGCAGAATACCTGTTGGAGAGTAACAAGAATTTTATGTCATCACAGTAAAACAAATTTGCCACAACTTCATCTTTCAGGATTATTGATACGCTTCATATTATCTACTTCCTAACGCAGCATTTTCTAAATGTTCTTGTAAGATCATCCTTTGCAACACTGTCTCCAGTCTTCCTCTTTTACTCACTCTCAACATTAAGCCAATTTGGAGGAATGTCACACCTCAAGAGTAAGTCTCAGACCCCACTTATTGCGGTTTGTTAACAGCACCTGATTATTTTTTGAAAATTACACACAGAGAGGGAGGTTGGCAGAGGAAAAGACAGAGAGACAGAGAGGCATGGAATACCATATTTCTTCATGTTTTTAAGTCTTAGGGGACATAATGAACAGTAACAGATAAATCCATATGACCTAGTTCCATAACCAAAAGCTTTCACTTGGGGTATTGAATACAACACATTCTGTATTAAAACTTAAGTCCTTATATGTAGCACATGATTGAAGACAAACAGAGAATATCTAAATTTAAAACCTAAAACTAATAACTCTTAGCAGCCAACATAAGAGGAATCTTTCATAAAAATGAATTTGGCAAGAATTTCTTATACAAGGCATCAGTAAAATAGCAATCAAAGAAATAAACTGAACTTCACCAAATTTTAAAATGTTTTCTAAGCATCACTGAACACTATGTGGGAGGTGGAATGAAATCCTACACTAAGGGATGAAATACTTGCAAATAACATTCTGACATGGACACCATATGTAGAGCATATAAGCAATGTCTGTGCATCACTGATGACACCACCAACAAAGAATTCATGTAAGCATTGGGCACAGAGATGTCAGCAAGATGACAGAGTAGAACTTCCTTGGACTCATACCCTAACAGAACTTCATGTTGAACATCTATCTATACACAAACATACCTTCACAAAAGCTTAAGAATACAGATGAGATGTTAGAGCACCTAACTTCTTAAAGGATTAAAAATAAGAAAACAATAGTGTATAAGGTAGGAAAGATATTCCTATACTTTCCATAATACCTGTTCCCAAAGCCTGGCAGCGCAATATACTAGGATGTTCTTTGTGTTCGATAAGAAAACTACAGTGAGCCCAACTTTGTCTCAGACTCATATCATTATCCTTGCCACAGTGAAACTTAGAAACAAGACAGTTCCTTGCCTCCAGGTTCTAGATCAGACCTCTAGATAGACACTGCTCAGGCCCCACACTGACTCTAAAACCAAGATAATCCCTATGTTCTAGTTTCCAGTCATATATTTTCCCACCCAGGCTCTAGGCTTACTGCACTGTCAAGATAATTCCACCAGCCCCGAAACCTAAAATAGCCTCTATAGTCCCATGTTCCAGTAGGCACAAGTATGTCGTAAACACCTTAACCTAAACTCCAGAAGACACAGCGTCTGGTCACAATAGAAGACAGTCCTGAGATCTAGTACTGGGTCCCTAGACCAAAGTCCTAGGTAATTCCCTAGACTGAAGGCACAGACCCTATGAGAATAATACCCCCAACGGTCTTGGACAATCTTTACAGCCCAAGTCTCCAGGTGCATTCCTCTGTACCGAGATTCCTATCCTATCCTAGTAACATGATAACCTCTGTTGCCTCAGACTTTAGAAGGGCCATTATGGATTCGTCCTTCAGGTTGTTACCCATAAATTCATGTTTAAAATAAATAGAACCTTTAGCCTTACATGAATTCAGTTCCCAGACTCATCCCAGTTGACCTCGGCATTGTGTAAGCTCTCATAAACGCAGGCTCCAAGCCTGTACCTACGGACTCACATTTACTTATACTCTAGAATCAGAAAATATGTTTATTCTTTTGGATGCAGAAGCCAAGCCCACTATAGTAGACCTAGTCTACAATCCCACCTCTATGGACTAGGAGTCCAGCTCCAATACTATGAACTGCAACCCTGAACGACTGTAGATCCACATGTCAAGCTCTTCTACACTAACCCAGGCACCAGACCCACCTTCATGTAAAGCCCAGCAGTGAATTTTCCCATGGATTCTTCAATAGGCTGACAATATTTTAATACAACCAGACTAGAAGGGATAGCTTCTCCTAGAAGGCAATACGCCAGAGCAGAACAATGTTTGCTTCTTCAAAAGTGTGAATTCCAGTATAAGGCCATAGACCAATAATCCTTGAGGAAACCTGATGCTGTCAAAGGGGTAGGTGCTATGCTAGCTAGTCTCTAAGCACAACTCAACTGAGGGTACGAAGGTACACTGAATGTTAAGTAATTAGAATAATGGAAAAGAAATAATTGTGCTTAATTCATAAAGCTCAAAGATAATGCTTTAACGCTTTGATATAGTTTGAAGAAACAGAAGCAATTAAGTATGTTACAATCACTGGGAAATACTTATTTGTCTACAATTAAGAAATTCAATGCCTCTATGTGTTTTGAAAATTTAGAACTTTTCACAGGACCATGTGATTCTTTTCTTATATGTTCTCAGGCATTACACGCAGAGCAAATAAAATACTACTACTGCTAATCTATAACAATTTTTTAGCATTAATGGATTCAGGTAAAAAGCTTTGTAATGTACATGCAATAGCTTTCCTATCTGCAAAAACAGTTAATATATTATCAAAAAGTGAAGGAGAAACTACAAATTTACTATTAACAATGTGAAAAGTATACTTGCACAATTCTGAAACCTGGTCAGACAGACAGCCACAATAAATTGAAGGATATATCTTATTCTTGAATATAAATATAGTGAAAATTTCCACTTCCTCTTAATATACAGATGCTACGCAGTAAACCTCGAGAAATTCCCCAAAGTGTATTTTAATAAGCAAGTAATAAATTAATCAATCACCTGTGAGAATATTTATAAGAAAATTGATGTTAAATGAAAGAAAAAATGAAATAGCTTTATGTACTGTGAATATGTTATAAATTAAATTTTTTTGTACTAGTGGCATAGTATAGATCAAAGGGCTTTATCAATTCCAAATAAAGAAATGTATATGTTATAAATCATTTAAATTAGTGAAGATTAACTAGATTAACTCAATAAGTGATGTTAAAATGGTTCACAAGTTATATCACAAAACATAATATATTTCAATGCAAAATGTAAAACTATTAACTACATGTAAGACTCCTGAGAAATTAAGTTGTAACATTGGGGAATAAAGATATTCTTTACAACAAATAAAGCATAAATAAACTTGACTTCATTAGTCAGTTTTATTTTATCATAAAAAATTTCTGAGGTCAATGACTTAGAAATGCCTGTTTAGCTCACCATTTTGGAGGTCACATCTCTGATCTAGTGACCCCATCATTTTGGGTCACTTGTCAGGGTAGAAGGCCCTATTTGGGAGCGTGTGGTGGATCAGAACCACTTATATGGAGTCAGCAAGTAAAGCAAAATTGAGATTTCTGCACCATAACCCCTTGTAGGCACAGCCTCCAGGAGGTGAGTACCTGCCATGCAGTCTTTGCCTCTCACAGCTTCTACGGTTTCCCAACAGGGTCAACCTGAGAACTAAATTCTTAACGTGCACCCTTGGGAGGTGCTTCTCCAAAGTGGAGCAAAGAACATATTTAACGTCTGTTGCCATAAAAAGAAGTTCTATAAATCAGTATTTATAACATATGGGTTAAAAATAGTATTAAATAGGAAAACCACTGCAAACCAATACAAAATGCATGAGTGAACTTTCCCTCAACAGTGTGAGCGAGTAAAACCATCTCCAGTTGTTCTTACTTATTGTAACTGTTCTTACAACCCTGGGCATGTTAGGATATCAGCAACACTTTATATTTAATAGGCATGGATGTTTTATTTTCCCTCAAACATGAAAACAGTAATCAAGTCTTTCAAATTTAATATCCTGCTCTTAGGACCATGTTGCGTGATACCTCTACATCTAGTGAGTGAGAACAGAGTCACACACACCCCACGTCTCTGACTAAGTGCAGAGAAGACATGCTTGTGTGGTAATGCTGAACGTCCTCCCTGGAAGAGCTTTGCCCTCTGGGTCACTGTGACTCTCTCTGGTGTACAACAGCTAGAAAGCCTGTCAGCAATTAGAAATGTACATCAATGCCTGCGCTGATCAAGAAGCGGCTGAATGCAACTGAGTAATAAATTCATGTAAGTTTCCTTGCTCAGACAGCTTGCCCTTGTCTATCCAAGCCTAAGGAGATTAGTGTGTGCTTTTGTGCCTTTCAGTGTAGCACGATAGTATATGCAATTTATCTGTAGGATTTACTTTAAATAATTAATTTATTATTACATATCCATCCCTAAGTCCTTCAGGTATGCCCAGTACAAATTATTAGAACTAATATTTTTGCATGGCCTGATTCACAGACTGCCTTAAAGCAATAGATGGTGATTAGTAAAATGGAGACAAGATATCGCAATCTAACATTGCAAAAGGTATTTTCCATTTGGTCTACATCCAGTGTATGGATTTATGACACAGTGATGTTCTTTAGATAAAAACTGTCTAGCAAGACAATGTATGCATGCTGTGCCACCTGTCTGCATTTATTTCTCATAGATTTACTTTCCCAAATTGCTATTTTCTTTCCAAAAAAATTAAATCATCTGTTTATCATTTGTTCACCCATGTGTCTTAAAGTCAGATACAATGTTATTTTTCTTCAAAAGAAAACTGGTACTATTCTGCTTATGAAATAAGTCTTGTAATTGGAGAAATTAAAGTGTCCAAGCAGTTCCAAGTTCACTGTTTTGAGGTGTTATAAAAGCTAATTTGTAGAGCTTAGTTTAACTAAAACTGACACTCTGAGTTTGCCCTTCAGGAAAAGTATTTCCCTGTAGGTAAAAGACCCTTTCTTAATGCAGGATAACTTTGTTTACCTTTAATTAAAAAGACACAAACAAAACTTACAGAAAATTACTCTTTATGGATATTGACATTTGATTTCTCTGGATGCCTATGAAGAGGTCATTAATGTTATTTTAGACTTTAGTAAATTGAGGAACAGATATGTGCTCTGGCTAAAGTCAGCTGGCTTCTAAGGGGTACAACCACTCATGTGGCCTCCCACTAGTCTGACTGTAGCCTCTTTGCCTACATTGCCAGTTACCAAAACAGTTATTGTAAAAAGTAATTTTGAGAATAGTAAGCCAGTGTGTGTGTTTGAGTTTTATTGTTCCTGAGAATATCACAAATATAATAAAATACCCCATTATGTATTTATCATGCCATAGAAAATCATCTTTGGCAATTGACTGTGTTTCTCAAGTTTGCCATCTAGGTTGTTCACTATGCATTGTGAAACAACATCGGGGTAGACAGTTTATAGATTTTTTCTCTATATTGAAAATGTGTGCAATGATGTAGCACAAATGATAAAAACTTAGAGACAGAAATTGTGGTTCATCCTGAAAACCAGAAAAGGAAAGCAACCAAGCCACTAGAGAAGTCTTATACCTATCAAGGCTGAGTGACCTTAAACTAAACAGACTAAACATCTCTCTCCTCTCAATTTATATTCCCTCTAGTGCTGGGATTAAAGGCATGTGACACCTTGACACCATAGTGCTGGGATTAAAGATGAAGGCCACAACCACCTGGATTTGTTTCTGCATTGATCTTGTGTAGCCCAGGGTGGCCTTTAACTCACAGAGATCCATCTGCCTCTGTCTCCCAAATCCTAGGATTAAAGGTGTATGTCACCATTACTTGACCTCTAGTGGCTTTAGCTTTGCCTCTGGTCTTCAGGCAAGATTTATTTATTTAAATACAAATACTATACCACTATAAAATGACTTCTGAAGCTCAACAGAAAGATGTTCTATGTAAGAACAGGAGCAGATCAAACTGACTTAGAAATCTAAATATGGCAGCTTAACATTAAGACATAATCTTGATCACATGGAGAATGGCGATCGCATGGGACTTGGGGTCAGGGATGCAATTTTGCATTTCAATTGTGGAAATACTTCCTTCTACAGTTGTGGAATGCAGGAGAGTGTTCACAAAGTAAGGGGATATGTTCTTCAAATTTTAAGCAGAAATTTAAATAACCATAGTTTTATATCTATGAGGATGGAAAAGTAATGAGATATCTTTAACAATGTCATTAAAAAATAACTGTAAAGGTTCTTTTAGCATGG
The DNA here is from genome assembly GCA_001685095.1 of Ellobius talpinus. Taxonomy (NCBI): domain Eukaryota; kingdom Metazoa; phylum Chordata; class Mammalia; order Rodentia; family Cricetidae; genus Ellobius; species Ellobius talpinus. The sequence continues at coordinate 8,932 of LOJH01030966.1, read as the reverse complement.
GAAGTGAATATTGTATGAGTCAAGAAACAATATTTAAATTATAGGTCCAGGTAACATCTTATGAAGATTGGACCCATACAAAATTGAAACTTCATTTTAAAACTTATTCACAAGTTCCTGGAAGAACTATAAACATGTTTTATTTGTTGTTCTTTGGATTAATGGAATGGTTTAGATGCTTATGAGGCAGACCACTGTCCATTGTGCTACAATAAGTTGGTTTTAATATACATTATAACATGTATGTAAGGAGACATTACAACAAATTAATAATAACATTTACCAATTTTATGCTGCATTTCAATTTTTAAGCAATGCTACAGAAATATTATTTTGTACATCCCAGAGAAAGTACCTAGTTCCCTATTTTCTTCTGATAGCTGTTTTTGAAAAGATTGGTAGAGAAATCCCCTGCTACTTTAACATAAGAATTAATTTCTCTTGACTTTTTAAAAAGAGAAATCTAAGGAGGAAAAGATACATAGTTGAAAATCTATGGCATCAGGAAATGCCCAGACATCAAGAATGGCAGGACTAGTCCTTTATAATTGAATAATGGCATATTTCACCTTAAAATATTCCATGAGGAGCAATCAGCAAAAAGAATACATATAAGATTTCTTCCTGCTGTTTATTCATGAATATAGCAAGGGTGACCTGGCTGCAATTTTATGTTCATGACTGATTTCAGTGACCTTTGGTCAGAATAGGCACCACTTGCCTTCTTCACAATCCCATGTACATTCTTTGGTCAGAATAGGCACCACTTACCTTCTTCACAATCCCATGTACATCCTTTCAGAAGCTGTGCCCTAGTAGGAGAGAATAAGTCCCTCATATGGATGGACCCTTTCAAAGTCATGAAAACATGGAGCAGCAGCCTTCTCCTACTAGAGCCTCCACAAGCTCTTGAGAAGACAGTAAGGGCCAGGGAGATGGTTCAGGAGTAAGAATACTTTCTGAGTTCATCTGAAGATATGAGCTTGGATCTCTATCACCCATATGAAAAGCTAGATGTGGCTAAGTGTACATTTGAAACATGTACTGGGTGTAGGGTGATACTGGGTTTAGGGTGGGTACTGGTTGTAGGATAGGTATTGGGTGTAAGGTGGATATTGGGTGTAAGGTTGGATACAGGATGTAGGGTAGGTACTGGTTATAGGGTGGGTAATGGGCAGAGGGTGGGCACTAGGTGAATGGATGGGTACTGGGTGGAGGGGTAGGTTTGGAAAAGAGGAGAATCAGTCTAGACAAATAAAATGAAAGAATAATAGTCAAGGATCAGTTAGAAACACTGACTATGATGGAACTCAGACAGGTAGTGACAGAGCAGAACACTTAATTTAATATTCTCCTGTGACCCCTGAATATACTCGCAAGCATTCAAAGAAACACACACACACACACACACAAAGTAACAATGCATATATTTACAGGGCTTTCTAGAGTCTATGTTATTCTGATTCTGATGATGTTATAAAACCTATTACCTTATTGTGTATGACAACAGTGGGTTAGCAAACACTCTTTGATGAAAAAAGTTCTCACTAGACAGTACAGTTAAGATATGACAGCAAAATTAATTGTTGTATTGTCTGTAATAGTCTTCAGGACCCAGTACAGCAATACAGCTTCAATTTTATTTGTTTGTTTTTGCCCCTCCTATCAGGCTCAGTCTTTTAGACATGAAAATGTCATGAAGTTTAGCTCCAGGTTGGCTAGTTGACCCAGACCATTATCCAGTGTAGTGTTCAGTATGGTGCCTTGATAATCAAATGGTCTATGTGCTGTAGACTAGCTGTATAAAACTGAGTACATTACTTAGTGAGCTGCTGTTCTTTAATATACAATAAAGCAAAACCATAGTACTCACCTCATAGGACTTTTCAAAAGATTAAAAGAAGTCATTTTTTGCAAGAAAACCTTGAGTCTAGTGTTAAGGGGTGTGATGATGTTAAGTTTTGGCACTACATCTAAAATCACATGGGAAACACATATATTTTTATAATTTTATTTAATTTTTCAAATTTTACATACCAATCCCAGTTCCCCCTCCCTCCCCTTTACCTGCCCCTTATAACTACTCCCTTTCTTCTCCTTCTTCACTACTCAGAGTGGGTAAGGCCTTCCTTGGGAGACAACAAAGTCTGGCATACTAAGTTGAGAAAGGAACAAGCCAAGAAAGGTATCCCATCATAGGGAACAGGCTCGAAGAAGCCATTTCATGGGCCCAGGATAAGTCCTCCTCCCACTGCGAGGACCCCCTCAACACATCTGTCACCCACATTCAGAGGGTCTAGTTCAGTCCCAAGCAGGTTCCTCGGCTTTCAGTCCAGAGTTTGTGAGCTCACACTATCTGTGTGATATTCCCCATCATGATCTCCTGGAAATTGAATCTTAATGGAGGGAAGGGTTTCTTATTTTTGGCTTTGCCTATGAGTATGTTTAGGGGTGAACAAGTTTGATAATTTTAACCTAAGAAGGAAGATCTACCCACTGTCTGTGGTTTCATTCTGTAGGCAGGGGTTTCCGAACCATATGAGGGTGGACTAAGCAATTTGAAACAAGCAAACATGCACAAATTCACTCTGCTCTCTACTGAGGATATAACATGACTAGAACTTCGAGTTCTTGTAGCTTGAGGCCTTTCTGCATTTAGCTGCTCATAAAATAATCAATCAGAGGGTATATGTTAATTATAAATGTTTGGCCAATGGTTCAAGTTTATTACGGTTAGTGCTTACATTTAAATCAGCCCATTCCTATTAGTCTATATTTTAACATGAGGCTCGTGGCTTGTTACCACACATCTTACTTCCCCTGTGGCTGCTAGTGTCTCTCTTGATTCTGCCCTTCTTTTCCCTGTATCTCTGTTTGGATTTCTCTCTTGGCTCTATTTTTCTTGGCTATTGGACAAATCAGCTTTGTGCACCAACAAATAAAAGCTATATATATATATATATATATATAATTTGCAGCATACAGAAGGACAGCACATTTCAAGTTCTTGCTGCCCTTTATTCCCATCGATAATGGACTGTAACCTGGAATTGTAGACTAGAGTAAACTCTTTCCTTCTTGTGTCACTTTGTTTCCTCCTCCAGAACATTTTATCGCAAGAAGAAATAAAAGAAAGACGATGGGCAAACACAGGACAGTAAGAGCAAAAGTAAGGGAACAAGGAGATAAGAGAAGAAGTAGAAAAATGCTAAGATGTGGCTTCTATCAGCCAAAGTGCTCTCTCGCCAGTCCACAAGGAGACATAAAGCTGTCTTGCAGACAAGCTTCTTCTGTTTTCAGCACCCATCTAGAAGAGCTTAAATGTGAAGAAACCAAGGAGATGAGAAAAGAAGGAACTATATTTTAACTCGGCATCTTTGGGTTTCCTATTGATCATGTTTCTCCTCACCGTGGAACTGACTCCCATAAACCCTATGGTCACTTCTAGCCCCTGGTATTTCCTCAAGGAGGTTTGCAGGAGTTGGCTGAGTCTAAAATCAAAGGGGAAATATTATACACAGTCAGTAGACCTTTAACCATAGAAGGGATGGTCTAGGAAATCTGAGAAAGTGTTCAGAGCACTTGACATACTGAATTAATATTTGTTGAAGCACTTAAAAGAATACTTGATGATGGAAGATAATTGATGTGTTAGCTGTTACCACTTTCAGACTGCTGAAGAGAATGTGAAACAAGAATAAGACTCATAATAACAGGGTTCCTTTCGATAATAATTCAATTGAGACTCTAATCGTCCCAAGATTGGTTCATATGTCACAGGTTAATGGGGAAATAATTGCAACTCCATTTATTATATCAGAAACTGAAAGAAGGTGCTACAATTGGTCAAGTACTCCAGCTTTTACCTAAGCAAAAAAAAAAAGAATAAATCCATTAGCTAAATTTCAACCCAGGCCAACTCTCATTAGGATGATGACAGATGTGTTCACGGTACTACTTACAGGAAAGAGGGAAATAATTCTGTCGGAGTTTTGGAATGGGTGCCAGGGGGAAAAGTCTTCTACTTTCTCTCCGTGAGTTTCTATTTAGTACCATCTCTTTATGACTTTGAGGCCAGTGCCTTGCTGGAATGCATTACTGAGAAGAATGGAGTCATGGAATATGTCACAAAAGGACAAACAGCTATAACTTTGTAGGAGCAAAGCACAAAAAGTTTCTATTAAGTGGAGTTCTGCCCAGAGTCACAAAGATGAGCCAGATCAATGCCCTGACAGTGTGGATCATCTGGTGTGAGCCACAGGATGCTTCTAGAATGAAATAATAGAAGCACAAACATAAAAGCAGTAATTATCTATTGCCATCTCTGAAAACTCTCCTCCTTTTCTGTCACATATTCTGGCTCTTTGTTAAAGAATTCCTTAAGAAGATTTTTTTTAAGAACACATTTGTCTTACAGTATTTCAAAGCTATCTGTCCATCAGATTCTGACTTCTGCAAACATCCAGTGTAACTTCACCAAGAAATCTAGAGACTGAGAAAACAAAATTCATTCTGTGTACCTTTAACCAATTTTTCAGAAAACAAAGAATACTGTTTTGTTTTATTCTTATTAAAATGGAAAGGAACCACATGTACTGGTCCTGCCTGTTTGCATGTTAAGTGGGATTCCCTCCTTGAAGACATTTTTGCATAGTCAAGGGATTAAACTGGCACTTGTCAGGCTGTTGTCATGCAGACCACAGAATTTGCTCCTCCTTCTTGTCTGATGGAGATTCATGCCAGATGCCCAGCATAAAGACTGGGTTTCAAAATCTAATAGTCAGCAGAGGCAGAGGGTGTGGATGCCATGCAGAAGGAGAAGTGGATGCTCTTGATTTTCTGAAAGACTTGAGAGTCTTGGGATGTGAGTTTTAAACTTAAATTTTTTCATAATCAGGATAGAGTTACTCTCAGATTTTCAGTTGAAGATCCTTGCATTGTCTGATTGTGCTTGATCAAGATCACATTGTGTTTGTGATTTTAGGACAATATTATTGAGTTTTAAAAGACTTGTTAAAAGAAACAAAACAAAAGCAACAAGAAAACATTTTATGTATGTGAATGTGTGTTTGATGTGGGATTCCCCTCTGTAAGCTGTGAATACCACTGGTTAAGGAACTGTCTTAGGCCTGTGATAGGGTAGAGCAGAACTAGGTGGGGAAAACTAAACTGAATGCTGG
>LOJH01030965.1:330-27945 GCA_001685095.1 Ellobius talpinus | reverse complement strand
GAGAGAGAGAGAGAGAGAGAGAGAGAGAGAGAGAGAGAGAGAGAACAAGAGAGCCAGGCCCTCCTTGGTCAGAGGCTCAAAGGATCACATGATCAGTTATACAAGCTCAAACCAATCAAAATTCAAGCATGAGAGGCAGGGACTCACTGGGCCCCACCTTCACTGAGCTGCTATAGGCAGTTGACTGAAGCTCTGGGAATGAGAGTCATTGCTTTTAAGGACAAGGGAAGGGAGAAAGGAAGGAAGGAACAGTGCCTGGAGGGGAGGGGGTAGGAGGATGAAGTTGGGAGAGTGGCATGTTGGGCAGGTCCTGGGTTGGGGAGATGGAGGGTAATGGGGGATGGATATGGTTGTGATATATGGTAAACATATATTCTTAAGCAATAAATTCTAAAATATTAAAAAAATTAAGAGACCATTCCATCAAAAAACCATTCCGTTAGTGATCACAGTCAGTCTCTCTGTGTGTGTGTGTGATTCCTTTGCCCCTCACTGTAACAAGATGCCTGACAGAAACAGCCCACAGGAAGAAGGATTTACACTGATTCATGGTTTTAGAGGTTCAGAGCACAGCCCACTTGCTGGAATTACGTGACAATGGGGATCTGTGGGAGAGGACAGCTGTTCCCTCTCCTGCTGCTCCCGAGCAGAGGACATTCCGTGCTCCCTGAATCTGTATTCCATCCAGACTCTCAGTGCTTAGGAAGGCACCACCCTCCATTCAAGCCTGGCTCCCCCTCTTTCAAGCCTAGGTCCCACTTCTTCAAGCTTGGGTCCCCCTCCTTCAAGCCTGGGCCCCCCCTCCTTCAAGCCTAGGTCCTCCTCCTTCAAGCCTGGGTCCCCCTTCTTCAAGCTTGGGTCCCCCTCTATGCAAACACCTTCATGCCTGGAGGTGTGCTTCAACAGCCCCAGAAGAGACTCTACATGCATTCACATTGACGATGCTAATTGACTATTGCACTGTGCAGATTTACATCCTAACTCTGCTGCATTCCCACTACCTGGCTTTGGAAAAATTAGCTCTCCCATCAAGTCTACTTTTCTTGCAGGGCTGTAATACTAATTAAAGGCTATAGTGCATTTAAGCGTAAGGCATAGTGCCCATTTTGAACGAAGCAAGTAATAGCATTAGCTGTCGTTATAGTAGAAGTCCTGTCAATCAACCTCCACATGATGACATGATAATCTCTTTCTCCTTGGTGACATTTAGTGATTTATTCTAGTTTCTGATAGAGTTCTTGCACTGACTGCCCTCCATGTAGGAGTGTGTGCGTATTGCATATGTGTGTATTTGCTCATATGTGTGCATGCTCATGTGTGAACACATGGAATTGCGTGTACATGTGGAGGCCAAGATCAATGCTGGGGATCTTCCTCAGTATCTTTCCACCTCACTTTTGAGACTGTGAACTTGGAGCTTAAGGTTTAGGCAAGACTCGTTGAATGAGCTCCAGGGACCTGCCTGTCTCCGTTCCTTCCCAGAGCTGGGATTACAGACCTGTGCAGCTGTGCACCAGCTTTTTACATGGGTACTGGAGATCCAAACACGGATCTTTATGCTTGCACAGCAAACTCATTACTGACAGCCATGCCTAGCCCAGAGCTGGAGTCTGTAAGCAGACACCTCCAGACTCCCTCCATGTGGCTGGAACCCGCAGGTGACTATGTGTGTTTTACACTCCACTGCATGTGTTTTGCACTCCTCTCTGCACCTTCTTCCGTCAAAATCACCAGCAGCATCACGGAGTCCTTTAAGCCGCGTCTCCCTGTGCTTCAGTTCACATCTTACAGTATGAAGAGCCCCCAACAGAAACCTCAACATTCTCCCCAGAGGGTGCTGGCATGTAGACACTGGTGGAGAAGACAGCTTTAAAGAAAGCACCACAGGGACAGAGGGCCCTCCCTCCAAAGAGGGGAAGCCTTGAAAGCTTCATTCCAGAGCATGGTGCCTCTCACTCAACACCAATGAATTGACTTCCTTACACCCTTTAAAGGAGTGGGAGATACTGAGCGTGCCGCGGATGAGCCCGCACACAGCGAGCAGAAGCTATTTGCCTCATGTTGTTACAGCTGTGAAGTGTACCTTTTTAATCACTGGAGCCTCTAAAGCGCCTCCTCGACTTTAAATTCCTTTTTATCGGCGCTTCGGCTTATTCCTTTGGATCTCCCAAGCCTTCTTACAAAACTGAATACATTAGTCATTTGTAATAGGGCATTTAAACACCCTCGGAACATGCCTACCAATCTTATCTTGGCCTCCTCTACCAAAGCAGCCTTATATAAAGAGACAGAATTTAAATTCCCACCCCTTCCTTTCTAAGCGGTACTTTCCCAAGCACCAGTTTTGGGTTAAAGGTTCAAAACAAAGCAAAACTTGCCTAAAGTTGGAGAGTTGGTCTAATCAGTAACTCTGGAGTTTGATTTTTTTAGAACCCACACTAAAAGGTGGGCATGGAAACACGTTTAATAATCTCACCATTAGGGAGGCTAAGAAGGAGGATCCATGAAATTCACAGTCACTCAGCCGAGCCTGCTAAGCCTCCAGGTCCCAGCAAGAGACCCTGACTCAAAAACAAGGTGGAGAGAGACAGAGGAAACAATATTCCAGGTTGTCCTTGGCCTCTACACACACACACATACATGTGCACATGCATACGCATGAACCTGCACAGATATACGCATGCATACAAGCTGCCCTGAACACAATCCTTCCCTAAAGTTGAAGAGCATGGAATTCGTTTTATTAGAACTTTAACATTTACCATGCACNATGCACCACGCAAATACACAAGGTTGCACTCAGTGCCCCACAGTACAGAATTTCCCAGGGAGTGACGGTGCATTCGGGTTTCCATATGCCAGTTTATTTATCATACACAGCCCAAACCTGAAGAGTCACTCTGAAATCTGAGAGGGAAAGATCGCCTCTTGGCCAAAAGATTTGAAACTTTTCTTTCCATAAAGACAACAGAGCAGATGAAAGAGAAACTGTGAAATCGATTTTATAGGGAAAACAGTTTGTTTTCAAAGTTACTTGTAAGCCAGATTCTAGCTTAATGTGAACTCCAGCCAGGGGTGCTTTGTGATCTCATGGGGGCCTCCTCAGTGCCTCATGGCAGTCCCTGTCAGCATTCCTGAGAGACAAGACATTTGCTTTCCTGGAGCTTCCCCTCCATGTTTCCAGCAGTGGATGTAAATGTTTGCCTTTCTCACGGTCTCCCCAGGCCACTGCTGCTCTCCCCCATGCATGGCCCTTGGGCCTCTGCACAGTCACCAATCCTAGGGTTTCATTAGAAGACCCAGGCTCTTCTTCCACGCTGTAACCAGTTTCACAGATGCTTCTGTGCAGTTGAACAATAGGGTACAAATGTGAAGACAGAGCTACAGACAAAGGCTTGCTCCTAAGCAAAGCCCTGTGACGGTCTATAAATATGGCATCGTGAGAAGCATCTTAATTCCGGGAGAACTTAGTAAAGAGTCACCGTCACTCTTAACGCACATCTCCTGAGTAAAGTGTGCCCTACTTCCTTTTTTGTTGCTGTGATAAGCGTACCCAACTAAAAGCAACTGAAAGTGGGAAAGGCTTGGTTGGATTGACAGTTTAAAATCACTCATGAAGGGCAGTCAGGGCAGGAAATTGGAGGCAGGAATTGAAGCAGGTCATGCAGGAGGATGTTTAATGCCCCTGCTTCCTCTAATTTGTTTAGTTACCTGTCTTATGCAGCCTAGGCCCGCTTGCCTAGGGACAGCACTGCCCACAGTGAGCCGGGCCCTTCTATGTCATAAAGCAATTTAAGCAATGTGCCTCCCTCAGCTTTGCCATCAGCCAATCTGACGGAGGCATTTTTTTGGTTGAGGTTTCCTCTTCCCAGATGACACTCGTCTGCGTCAAGTTGAGAAAATCCTAACCCTCACAGACTAGGTGTAGGAGAATATGTTATTAAGGGTTGAGGGCCGGCGACATGGCTCCCTTGATAAAGGCACTTGCCACCAAGCCTGACAACCTGACTTCAGTTCCAGAACACACCTGACAGAAGGAGAGAACCAACTCTGCAAGTCGTCCTCCGTCCCGCATCGCTGCGATGACAGCTGTCTCCCTGCCCATCCCACCATGGGCTAATTAATTAAAATATGATCACTTAATTAATGTAAGAAGATCGAACTGTTTTTAACAAAAAATCCACATGAGGGCCAGCAAGACAGCTGAGCAGGCAAAGATGCTTGCCACCAAGCCTGACAACCAGAGCTCAATCCTTGTAACTAAAGGTGGAAGGGAATCAGGTTCCTAGAAGCTGCTCTCTGATTTCCACATGAGTGTGGAGGCATGCCTGTGTGCAAGGCACAACCAAGAAATACATAAGTGTAAAAATAACCCTGGGCTTCTCCCAACGCCGAGGTAGCAGAACCCCTTACATCAATGTAGATTAGTATTCAGATTCTTCTGTCTCTCTTATCCCAAGTAATTGCTTCCCAAATGTAAACTCTTGGGTTCCTCACTTTGTGTTTACCCATAAGTCACCCCACTCTCAAGTGGCATGGTTTAGTTAACGTTCTATCTTCTGTTTTCACTGTGGTTTCCCCTAGTGTGGAGTGGAGGTCAGCTCCACTGAAGGAGCCAGTTGAGTATTTACCAGAGCTCTGTCCTGTGTGAGAGAAGACGCGAAGATAGTGGTCACAGCACACAAGATTTCAGAGAGGTGTCAAGAACAAGTTTGGGGGATCTAATGTACAACAGTGTGTCATTTTTACCTACTTTTCTCTTTTGGGAGGGTGTCTGTATGTGTGGATAGATATATGTGCATGTTTGTGTGGGCACACGTGCCTGTGCAGCTGTGTGTACATGCATGTAGAAGCTAGAGACCAGCCTGAAGTATCATTCCTCAGGACACTGTCACCTTGAGTGTTGAAACAGGGACATGGAACTTGTGGTTCAGCGAGGCTGGCTGGCTAGAGAGCCACAGGAATCTGTCTTACTTCCCCAGCACTGGGATTAGAAGCACACAACACCATGCCCAGCTTTCATGTGAAGGTTCCAGGGAACAAACTCACTTCTCACACATGCACACATGGCAAGCACTTTGCCAACTGAGTGATATTCCCATCCCCACATAGTATTTTCTTAATACTAGGCTTCAGATCCTTTTTTTAAAATATTTTTTTAAATTTAGGTGTGTGTGTGTGCACATGTGAGTGTGTGTGTGTGTGTGTGTGTGTGCACTCACAAGTGCAGTGCCCTTGGATGCCTGAAGACAGCATCAGATACCCTGGAATTGGAGTTATAGATGATGTGCTGGGAACCAAACCCGGATCCTCTGCAAGATTGGCACCCACTTTTAACTGCTGAGTCATCTCTTCAGCTGCTGGATACTATACTCTTAAAATAGCCTAAGAATGGATGCTAAGTGTTCTCATCACTGAAGCTAAGCAATGCATCTACCAATCAGCTAGACTTTGTTATGCCAGTGCGTGTGAATTTCAAGCTATCGCACTGTGCTTGAGAAGCTCACTTTATCTGTAACTGATCTATAACACAGTTTAAGCACACAAACAAGAATCCACTCCCCTGTGTTAAATCAGCAGCTGCCATGTTCCCATCAGTCCCTCTGCAGGAGTTTCGCTTTCGAAGAGGACTATCAGGGATTTCTGAAGTCCCTTTTGTTGATGAACTTCTTCAGGGTGAAATCTGCTAAGTACAGCTCTCCAGTGATGGAGGAAAATTCAGCCTACACTGGAGCATGAGAGGGTGAGGAAGTCTAGGCTAAGGAAGAGGGGAAGGAATCAAGGGTAAGTGCCCGGAACAGGGAGTTCCACATGATTTTCTCTTTGCATGTGTGAGCTAAAGGATTTTAATGTCACCCGAGTGAAGACATTTCCTCAGATTTACATCATTTGAATCCATCCTCAGGGCAAAATGAAATAATAAATATGATAGTCCTCCCTCTCCCATAGTTTTGTTTAGCAAAATGAATGACAGTCCTGGGCTTCTATCCGACAATAAAGGACGTACATTGCTCACTCAAATTGAGCATTCATCCCAACTTGGGCATCATTTTTTTTCATGCATATCCTTGCACCCTGCCTATCCATATACCCAATTTCTGAATACTCACAAATGAATGTTGACTAGATTGTGAAAATACCCGCCAGAGGTTTGAAATACTGAACACCTTACACAAGCCTTAATCGCAAGCATTACCATCACAATCAAACAATTACGGCAGCACACCGTAGATGTTTCCTACAAATCTTTTCAAATATGTATTAAACAGTTTTCATTATGCGGCTTTCAACTCACAGAGCGAGGCAGCGTGCTGCAACATTACCTCTTGGCCCCTTCTTCTTGCTCTGGGTTCTAAAGAACAAGCTCACAACATCACTGAATTATCTGATAACACTCGTCATCCTGGGTTGGGTGTAGGTCAGGAAGGGCTGGGACCGTACCTGGTCACTGGATGCCTGCACATGGAGGGTCTGGTCTCAAGCAACCATTTTCACCAATCATCTTTACCATTATCAGAGTTGCTTTGGATAAAATGTCTCATTGCAAGGTTTGACTGGATGTGGCCAGAGTAGGAGTCTAACAGAGCCTGGGACTTGGATTGCACACTAAGGGGAGGGACAGTGACCTCAGCTGAGCTAGTGACAGAGGAAGCTGCAGGATGGATACAGATGCAGGCCAGGGGAAGCCAACAAAAGTCTTGAAGAAATTTGCAAAAGAGCATAAACTGAACTTGAGTGACCACAGCCCCTGCAATGTCACTGTGTGAAGATGTAACAGGTTCTCAGGATGGGACCCCATGTGAATGAGGTCAAAGGGCATTGTGATTGAGGTCAGTAAAATATCACCATGAAGCTGCCTGAGACAACAGTCATCTTGTTTTTCAGGTGAAAGAGTCTCAAGTTCATGGGACGTGCAATCCTAAATAGTCTTATCAATAAAAAAAAAAAAAGCCCGGGGTCAGATGTCAGGATAAATGCTAAACGATCAGAGAAACAAGGAGCAGCCATAGGCTCTTTTTGTTTGTCTGCTTTGTTTTAATGCCCCAGCAATGCTGAAGCATGCATGGGCAGCCCGTAGATGGCAGTTCTGTTGAACATGTCCATATTGGGTTTCATGGTCTAAGTTGATGAGGACAACTGGCCAGGTCTCTTCCTCCATTGTCACCTCTTACCTCCCTGAACTCTCGGACCAAAAAGGGCCAAGATCCTGTCTGTGTCCTGCCTTATTACTTCCTGTTTCCTGTCTGTACAGACGTCCAGAACTCTATGGTTAACTGGTGACTAGCTTGGCCCTCTGATCTCCCAGCAATCTTTATTTGTCAGAACACAAACAAAATATCACACAACATCCACGTTGCTTGGTGTTCATCTTGTTGGTTATTGTATATGCTGTGTGTACATATGTTGTACTTTGCGCTAACCCTGTCTTCTCCCTCTATGTGACTTATTTATGAAGTTATCATTTGCTCCTCCAGGTATGATTTTATTTCATTAATCTTACCACCCAAGTATTGTGGCTCACACCTGTAATCCCACCACTTGGGAGGCTTTGAGGCCAGCCTGGGCTTTATGGGGAGCTCCAGCCCAGCAGGGGATATAGAGTAAGACCCTGACTTGAATAGCATAAATAAACAAAAAGGAGAGACACCTTCCTGATGACATCTGAAGTTTTGCCATCTACTGAACAGGCCTCTAGAGTTACATGTGGCGCTCACAGAAGTCTCCCAGCAGTTGGCTGGAGACAGTATGACACACATGCAGAAAGAGATAAGCTAAGAAGTCAGCTTTGACGACACAGTTACATGACACAGGTCAGAGAGACTGGCTCCACAGTCAGTCTGTCCTGTCCATCATGTTCCTTGCCTGTACATTGTATGACCAAAATAGAAAGCTCTAGAATGAATTAGCACAGTTGTAAAGTGAAATCACATTTCTTCCCCCAACTTTTTCTAGCACAGCAAAGGGTGTGACCAATGCCAGACACCTACTGAACACCTCCCGTGTGGGGGAGGTGGCCACTGGTTTAGAAGTAAGGCTGGACCTGCACTGTGTGGGACTATTATTACCATAAAAGTAAATAAACTCAAGACTTCTAACAATGATAGCTTGGGGCAGAAGTCTTAAGGGTCATTAAAAAGTCATTCAAAAAAGGAGAAAAGGAATTCCAAGGAAGGATTGAAAAGGGTTACTTTGGCTGAAGAGTCTGAGGAACCTGCCTTTGTATCCATCCATTTCAAACAGAAGACTCTAGCCAAGCCCAAGGAAATACACTCGCAGTTTGAGGGTAAGCGGTCTTAGTGCGCGTCAGTTTCCTGATCTGTCTGAGCTGGCAGACACCTTGACATTTGTTATGGTCTGAATGTGAAATGTCCTCCTCAGACTCACGTGTTAAAGACATATCTGCCAGCCAGAGGCACTACAGTCAGAAGCTAGAATGCTTGAGGAGGTGGGGTCCAGCAGGCTCATCTAAGTCCAGTGTCAGGCCTTTGATGGTGACTCCCATGGCCTCATTTTTGTCTTCATCTCTGTGTCCTGGTGCCTTCAGAAGCAAAGACCATCTCAGCACATTCCCCTACTGTGAACTGGGCTGCCTGGCCATGCCTTTCCCACCAGGCTGGTGTTACTACCCTGAGGTAGGGGTTCCTGGGAGTGCAGCCTGACAAAAAGAACTGCCCAAACAAGAGAGGGTGCTGTTAACCCTTGGGAGCCATGATGGAAAGACTATGTCCACTGAAATCATATCAGCTCCCAGTTAAAAACTGCTTAGACCATCTGCTGTTGATGTGACATCACCCAAGTTAATTAACTTTTTGGAATAAAATTAGCTTTCAAATTAGAAAAGTACCACCAATTAGCTCTTTGAGTCTGAACTGATGGGCCACCAAAATACTAGAGTAAGACAATTTAAGAAAATACAGTTAATAGAATTGGCCTTTGATCAACAATAGACTCAAAGGAAGGACATTTTAGATACTTGTAAGATAAAGCATCCTTGTTTCTCCTCTTTGAGAAAGGTTAATATTTTGCATAATATTTGATAGTATTGGTTAGATTTTAGCTCCAACTCACTAACACACGAATAACCAAGACAATAAATCCAAGAACTTTCATTTCCATAAGCATTGCTGTGAAGAGACACCATGACCTTATTAGATCCTCATCACTTTTCTGGTTTTGATGGTTACCTTTACTGCCTAAGCTTGGATGTTCTGGAATCCATACAGACCATAGACCCCGTAACATAGACGAGGCTGGCCTCACACTCAGAGAGCAGCCAGAGTCCCTTCCAAGTGCTGGGATGAAAGGTGTGCGCCGACACACCTGGTTCTAAGCTTTCCTTTAATTTCACTCCTCAGGCTGGACATTTGATTCCATTTCTCAATCTGTTTATCTCCTTGAGCACAGTACTTAGCTCCATTCCACTTTCCCGTGCTCCTTTTCTCTGCAAACTATACATTTTATCTTCTTTCTGTTGCTCAGCTTGCTCCTTTGCATTATAAGCCTTTGTAAGCGTGGCCCTCAATAACCATACAGCAGGGCCAATACTAGGCTATTTTGAGATTTCTTCTGTCAAATTAATCCAAAACACTTCACTTTAGCCTCTGGCAGACTGTTTGGACAAGGGCAAAAAGCAACATCATTCTTCACCAAAATATCCCAAGAACAATCTCTAGGCCACAAACTAAAATTCTCCTCTGCAACTTCTTGAGACAGCCCTGCAGTTTAATCACTCATTGTAGTAGAGATCACTTGCTTGTTTGTGCTGCCCAGCCCTGAAATAACCGCACAGAAACTGTATTAACTAAATCACTGCTTGGCCTATTAGCTCTAGCTAACTTTTACATCTTAATTTAACCCATCTCCATTAACCTGCGTATTGCCACGTGGCTGTGGCTTACTGGCAAGGTTCCGTCCAGCATCCATCTCTGGCGGGGCTACATGGCTTCTCTTGACTTTGCCTTATTTCTCCCAGCATTTAGTTTTTTCCCACCTACCTCTATGCTGCCCTGCACAGGCCCAAGGCAGTTTCTTTATTAATCAATGGTAATCACGGCCTACAGAGGGGAATCCCACATCAGCTCTCAGCACCACTGTCTTCCATGCATCTATCAGTGTGGCCCATTAAGCAGTGCATAAAGTATCCCACTGCTTTCCTAACTCAAAGTGCCAAAATCCAAATTCCTCCAACCAAAAACATGGTCAGGCCTATCACAGCAATACCCCAGTCTCCTTGGTGCAGCCAGGAATTGTCCATACAGCCAGGAATTGTACTAGAAGCTTCAGAATGTCATAAGAAACACCATGTTAATATCAAGAGTTTGAAGCAAGACTTTTTTTATCACTTGTCAACAAGCCGAGGAAATAAGGAAATGTCCTACTTGTTTTTTGTTGTTGTTATTGTTGTTTTGTTTTGTTTTTTGTATAACCAAACTTCACTACCTGCAACAAGTAATCCTAAGGGTACTCAAAGAAATGAAATTTGAGAAATGAATGTATTTCATTTTTCAGAGTTTGAAAAATTAAAGTATATGCACCATACCATAGATACATATTCAGTATTTCAATGGGCAACTGTTCTGAATTCTGAAAGGCTGATTCTGGAATCATACATGTATTAGAAGCTGTGACCATCATGGTAATACCTGTGCAAATTAAGACTGACTATGCTCCAGCACATGTCTCTAGTAAAATGAAATAGATTTTTGCATATTACCACATAAAATATAACACAGGTATATCACGCAATCATACAGGACAAGTCATTACAGAAAAATATAATCATACTTTAAAAGATATGCTTAATAAGAAGAAAGGGGCAATAAAGAACCCAGAGATAGATTACACAAAGCTTTATTAACTTCAATTTTTTAAAATTCTAATAAGAATCAACAGCTGCAGAGAGACATTTGATAGTAGGAAAAAAAGACCTCTGAACTAAATCAGTCTATATACTTTAAGCTATGTATTGACCTCAGAATGGAAACCAGGATATATGTTACAATGGGGAAGTGGTTTTGCTTTTTGTTTCCACAGGAGGAGAAAAATGGTTGATACTATCCAAATTGCTAATGATTCAAACAAGAGAGACCTCTAGACTAGGAGAAGCAATAGTTCATTAAAACGCTATGGCAATTCAACCTGGCCAAAAGGGAAACTTGCCAAAGTTAGGGTTGGGGAAGGGTTTTGTTTTTGTCTTTCCAGGAGAATAAAAGCATCCAACTAAGGAATCTGAAGACCGCTGGATAAATGAGACATTTGAAGGAGAAGAATAAATCATCAAGAGAAAATGTGCCAAGAAAAAGAATAAATTGGCCTAATGGTAGCACATTTCCAACAGGATAAAAATCTCATAACTCTCCCAAAATGTTAGTGCTGACTCTTCTCTGCAGACACGTAAGGCAAATGATCTTTTTTAGCCCCAATTCAATTAAAACTTAAGGCTGGCTTTATAATTCTAGCATGACTCTCTACTTCTCTAAACCCAAGTATGCTTGGTAAAGGGAAATCCAAATTCCTTGTTTCATGTCAGAAGAGCCACCTGGGACAGAAGAAAACCCAAAATTTGGGACTATTCTATTGTTGCCACTAATCTCATAATCCTTTGGTTTTATTTTTTCTATTTAAAACTTTTCCTTATTTCTTTCTTTCCTTTTTGTTTGCTTTTTGAGACAGAGTTTCTCTGTGTAATAGTCCTAGCTGTCCTGGAACTAGCTCTTGTAGACCAGGCTGGCCTCAAACTCACAGAGATTATCCTGCCTCTGCCTCCTGAGTGCTGGAATTAAAAGTTTATGTCACTACCACCTGGCAACTTTTCTTAAGCTATAAAAATATTATCTCACAATTAATAAGATTAATATATGTATATATTTAAGTGTTCTGTTATGATTTAGTGGCCATATAGAATACTAATTAATTCTAGATTTAGGCTTCATCTAACTTCCTGTACATAATTTCAGGCTTGAGTCTGAGGCAGATAATTAGGAATTAAGCCTATGTATCCCTAATACATTTAATAGAGTATAGTCCTTTAACCACTTTGAGATCTGCTGCGTATGACATTTAAAATGTCTAAGTTTTCTGCAGTGAACCATGAAAATTCCTAACAGTGACCTTTGAAGTCTCCAAAAGGATAATAGAGCCCCACAATGGCGATTCAACCTGGACTGTGGTAATGCCACTAAGCTGACAAACACTATCCAAAGATGAGGTTTGGACTTCAAACTGTGCAGGACAATTTCAAGGTAGTTAGGTAAGATGATTCAGCCTCATAGACAACTCCAACCAGGACTTCTGATAAGCCCTGAACTTTCCCATCACATTGAGACTGGATAGCAGGTAGCTCTCCAAGAGCTTGATTTTTATCTCAATTTTTTCAGGGTCCCCTAAAGATGTCATTGCCACAGGCAACAGGAAGCAATTTTTCAGAATACAATGTCCACATTATTAAGAGGTGGGATGGGTAATTTCTGGTCATTCAGTGGATGTTTATCATCATTAGGGGTGGGGGTTGGTCACAAGTTGTTATTGGTCATGGACAGGGAGGAAACTAAACAAATAAAATTGGATTCAGGGATCTCATTCTGAAAAGAAAAGGGGGTACTAGAAATGATAGGATAAAAACGTAGATTGTTGTATCTACTTTCAAACGAAAATAGCAACTACTAGTCACAAATATTTTTCATTGGTCTGGATTTTTGTATATTGATATGAATTTAAGATATACATATATGTGTGTGTGTGTGTGTGTTTCTGTAGGCAGAGTTTTTCCTGTGCTGTTGGTGACTCCAAATTAATCACCCAGAAGCTTAATATTAATTGTAAATGCTTGGCCAATAGCTCAGGCCTATTACTAAATAACTCTTACATTTAAATTAACTCATATTTTTTATCCATGCTTTGCCATGTGACTTGGTACCTTTTTCAGTACAGCATAACCATCATGCTTCTCTCTGCATCTGCTGATGATTCTCTGATTCCACCCTTCTTCTTCCCAGAATTCTTCTAGTCTGGTTTTCCTTCCCAGTCTTTCCTGCCTAGCTATAGGCCATTCAGTTCTTTATTAACCAATGAGAGTAATACATGTTTAAAATGTACCAAGATTGTTCCACAGCATTTTCTATTCTCATTTAAGATATATTTGTATATTGATACAAATTTATGGTTATTTTCGTTATACTGTCTTATATATTTTTATTTCTTGTTTAAGGAATTGTACTTATGCAACTTATTTAAAAATGTAAAGTTCTAGTCCTTGAAAGCTATTTAGGAGAATAAAGAAATACAGGATAATAGTTTTCTATAACAATCAAATGTATAGTCATGTTAGGTATGTTTTCACAGGTCATACAGAGATATATTTTAGATAGATAAGTGATCTTCAACACTTCAAAGACTGACATAGTGTGACATTTAAAGTGTTTTAAAAACATAAGGCTTTTTTATGACAGTGAGGCACGTCTGTTCCTAGCAGCATCAATTTACTTCAAAAAAGAATGATGGACATTGAAGAATCTCCAAGTGGAATTTTCTTTCTTTGTTGCAAAAACTAGCCATTTGGGCAGAAAACTGCCCTTGCCTCAACTGCTGACAATATGCTGTCAAAACTGGACCAGTAGGACACAAAAGAAGGTGACTTTTAATCTTCTCCAAGACAGGATAGGACAGTCCTTCAAAATTCCTGCTTTACAGAAACGTCTGTCAAATATTCTAGGCCTAGTGGCTGAAGATGGATGCCCCAATGTTACAGAGTAACTTTGAGGTGACTGTCCAGGCAGCCAGTTGTTTCTGTCATTTCTTAGTTTTTGAAGTTGTTTGCTCTGCACTTCCTGTTTATTCAGGTAATATTTATATCCTTCTTGGGTCTCTAATGGAGTTGAAGATTAGATAGTTACGGTTACAGTTTTCCTTAGTTATAATAAAAAGTAAATTAGGTATAAAACTTTGGATTTACCAAGATAAGATAGATAATAGAATATTTTCTCTGAATTTGCCAAACACTCATGGACTGGACAATATGAATGTATCCCCCAACAAGATCACATCTACTCTAATAAGGTCACACATCCTAATATTGCCACTCCCTTTGCAGACATTTTTTTCCAAACTACCACACATGGGGAGCAATAATCTCCAGCACAACTTTGCTCTAAGTGTCATAGACACTTACTTATTTTTATAGTTTTTTATTGTTAAAGTTAAAACCTCTCCTTTTTATTTAGACAAAAAGAGGGAAATGGTAAATGTTTGGAAGAGAATTGTCCATATAGCCAATCCACTATGCCAATAAAGCAACCTTGAATCTAAGATGGAGTCAGTGACTGGCTGATAAGGATTAGCCATAAAATTCTTTGAGGACTTAGCAGGGTCGCTAGAGAGGACAGGAAGAGAGGAGGGAGGAATTCTTCAGGATTTCCAGGGCTGGTGGTTTGGGGAAAAAGGTGGAGAGAGGGTCAACTGATCATTCTACTTTCTTGGCTTTTTCAGGACTTTAATATCAATTTCTGACTCCCAAGTTTTTAATTATACTAGAACAAATTAGGTAATATTTACATCTGGCAGCCTTACCTGATATCAACTTCTGTCTTAGGTGGGGTTTCTATTGCTGTAAAAAGAAACCATGACCACAGCAACTCATAAGGAAAACATTTAATTGAATGGCTCAGTTACAGTTCAGAGGTTTAGTCCATTATCATCATGATGGAGAGCACATAGGCAGACATGGTGCTTGGGAAGGAGCTGAGGATTCTTACATCTTGACTCACAGGCAACAGGAAGTGGTCTGAGACACTGGGCATGGCTTGAGCATATATGAGATCTCAAAGCCCATCTCCACTGTGGCACACTTCCCCCAACAAGATCACAACTACTCTAATAAGGTCACACATCCTAATATTGCCACTCCCTTTGCAGACATTTTTTTCCAAACTACCACACATGGGGAGCAATAATCTCCAGCACAACTTTGCTCTAAGTGTCATAGACAGTGATAGTTATGATGTGTTTTATACTGTGGGTGCTATTCTGTGCATTTCAGCTGTGAATATTGATGATAACACTGTATGTATTCATTTAGAATCCATCAAAAACAAAACTCCTCAGACCTGAAGCCTCTTCTGCTAACTCAGTGCCTGAGTCTCTGTTCATCTGGAAATGTGTAGGCGATAGAGCCATGCCATGACTGCAAATTTCCCAGCATTCAGAATCCTTCAATTCACAAAGAGGGAAATCCGCTTTGTCTCCATAGTCTTCTGTTTGCCTTTGTCAAAGGGTGATTTATCAGAACAGTTGGACATCTGTGGATTCGCTCTTAGGCTCTTCCGGTTCCCCCATCAGCAAGTTGATGCCTTTTGTTTGTTTGGTGGGTTGGTTTTGTAGTTGGTTTCTCTTTGTAGTTGTGGCTGTCCTGGAACTCTTTCTCTAGACCAAGCTGGCCTCCAACTCAGAGATCTGCCTGCCTCTGCTGCAATTAAAGGTGTGTGCCCCCACCACCCGGCTTTTGTTTGTGATGATTACGGCTGCACTGCCTCCTTGGTCTTTTTGACGGTCTGCTCTCATTACATGATATCAATAACTGATGGCAGGAAATGTTCCTTGGGTTCACAGTTTCAGGTGCCAGTCCTGGCGGGAAAAGCACAGTAGGCAGCACAGCTGACGGTGGCAGCATGTGACAGAAACTGTTCATATCATAGTAGAACAGGAAGCAGAGAATAAGTCAAGAGTTATGAGTTGGATGTATCCTTCAAAAGCCCAGCCTTAATGCCCTAGTTCTGCCAGCTTCAACCTACCTCCTACGAGATCCAGAAGTCCCCAGAGCAATGCCACAAGCTGGAAATAAGCGCTCAAACTGTGAGGCCATGCAACATGAGTGCACAAGTGAGACGGTGCTGCCAAGCCCAGGGAATCATGACAAAAATCGCCTTTGAAAATCTATCCGCCTGGGGTTAAAGCTTATTCCCACCATCAACTGCTGATGCAACCTCAACCGAGTTCACTAATCTTGGAATTAAAAATAGATGAGAACCACCCAGAACATATACATTTTTTTAACAGAATAAAGAAAGTCCAATGTTCACATTAGCCAGCATGAGACTGAGGATACAGGCGACATATTGTCTTCCTGTGCTGCTCTGACGTAGATGAGTCTTCACTTCTGGAATCTGGGACAGATTTTATCTTGAAGATTCTCCCATCTTTAAAGTGTGGTTAAAATACCTTCCTGGATCATGTCAGGTTAAACTGAGTGTTAAGGTCTTCATACCTCCTCTTCAGAATTTGACCATCCATTCCTGAGCACAGCCCTCCTAGTGCTGGCCAGGTACTTGGTCCTTACTAAGTAGCCATTAAAGTGAAATGGATTGCTCTGTTAATTAAAAGCCCACCCCCAGAAGGCCTCACTTTAGTCAACTGGAATTTAACAGATGGCTGCTATGGACCACTTAGCATCTCAACACAAAACACCCAAGGTGAGGATAATTTACCATGCCAGTCTGGTTTCCTGAGCTTTGCTTAAAACCTGGAGTGTTACAATCATTCAAACTGAATTTATTCACCCTTTTAGTGATGCTTTGAGGTTCAAGGAGTTCTAACTTCAACTATCCATGAAGCCCCCTTTTTTTTCTCAAAGACGAGTTTTAATTAGAATGCAATTACATCATTTTACCCTTCCCTCTTCCCAGTCCCTCCTATGCTCCACACTCTCAAGTTGACAGCCTCTTATTATTATTGTTATTGTTGCATCTGTATATGCACAAGTGTATAAACACGGCGTGCTGAGTCTATTTCTATTGAAGTCTTTTTCATTCTTTGTCTACATAATTCCATTACTGTCACACAATATTCCTATTTGAAGATAAAAAATCCTTATGTTTGTTCATCTTGTACTGGTGTTTAATGGATTATTCCCTCCATATAATGCCATTTTTTTTCCTATCTAGTTGTGTAGCTAAGTAAACCAAAACTACATAGAAACATGTAGGGGTTTTTCCCCTTCCATTTCTATTTTCATTCACTAATGACAGAAAAATAAAAACAGGCCATCCATTATCCTGCTTTCTTTTCCTGTTGCTGTGATTTAAAAAATACCCAGAAGAACCCACAGAGACAGCTGACCTGAGCTCTACCAACTCTGGACTGACAGCCAGGGAGCCTGCATGAGACTGACCTAGGCCCTCTGCATGTGTGTAACAGTTGTATAGCTTGGACTGTTTGTGGGTTTCCTATCAGTGGGATCAGGACCTGTCCCTGGCACTTGAGCTGATGTTTGGGAATCCATTCTCCACCTTGGTGCAGGGGGAGAAGTTTGGTCCTGCCTCAACTTGATGTGTTGACTTTGTTGACTCCCATGGGTCTGACTCCATGCCTCTTTCTGAATGCAGATGGAGGAGTAGATGAGTGTGGGGGTGGGAGGAAGGTGGAAGGAGGAAATGGGAGGAGAGGAGGGAGGGGAAACTGTGGTCAGAATATAAAATAAATGAAAAAATAATAAAATAAAAAATACCCAAACAAAAACAAGAAAGAATTCATCTGGCTTACAATTCCATGTTCATCATCACAGGGAGGCTGATGTGGGATGTCCTTCTGTATATGTGTTGCTTTTATTGGTTGATAAATAAAGCCGTCTTAGCCAATGGCTTAGCAAAATAAAGCCAAATGGGAAAACTGAACAGAGGGATATAGAGAAAGTATGCAGAGTCAAATAGATGTTGGCCAGTCACTGAGGAAACAAGACATGTAGAAAATGAGGTAATGCCATGGCCTCATGGTAATACATGGACTAATAAAAATGGATTAATTTAAGATGTAAGAGCTAGGTAGAAATATGCCTGAGCCATTGGTCAAACAACATTATAATTAATATAGTTTCTGTGTGATTATTCGGGCCTGGGTGTCCAGGAAACAAAAGTGCAGTCTCTATTCCAGGAAGCCACAGCATCAGGAACTTGAAGTCTCTAGTCAATTATATAGTCAAGAGCAGGGAGCAATGAATTAACGAATGCATGCTAGCACACATGCTAGTACATAGCACCCTTTCTTGTATGATCCAGGACTCCCTGCCTAGGAAATGTGTTTCCCACCTCAACAAGGACGGTCAAGATAATTTCCCACAAACCCGCTCACAGACAGGTCTGTGACAATCATTTGAAATGCCTTTCCCAGGTGAAGCCTGATTATGTTAAGTTGACATTTAAAGCCAAACACCACGCCTAATCACTTGTCAGAATGTTTTAGTGGCATTGCTTGGAGGCCTAGCTGTTTAACACATTGCAGGAACTTAGAAAACAATGGTTAAAAAAAGTCACAGAATAAGCCAGACAAGAGACTCAGTCCCTGTCGGGTTTGTGTGACATGATGCCTTGACTCTCAGCAGACACAGGTCAGTCTCAGAGGAAGTAATCCGGAATATAAAAGCTCATTTCTTTTGGTTATCATGGAGACTGGAAAATGTAACAGGGCCTGGCTGTAATTTGAAACTTGACATTTCAGTTTCCAACAGGAAAGGAAGCACTGATATTCTTTTGGGGGGTGGAGTGTACATGTGTATTGGCAGATGTATTTGCAGGGGTGCACATGTGTATGTATGTACACGTGTGTAAAGGCTAGGGAGTCAACCTTCAGAGTGTTGCTCCTGAAAAACTGAATATCTTGTTTTGGTAAGGTAGTCTCTCTCTAGGACTGTGATTCATCAATGAGGAGGCTGACTGGCCACCAAGTCCCCGAGTCCCCCATCTTCAGCTGGGATTATGAGAACTCACCCCAGTGTCCCACTTTAAGTGAGTGCTGGAGCCTGAACTCAGGATTCATGTGTGCAGGACAAGTGGGCAAGCATTTTACTTGCTTAGCTCTCTCTCCAGCCCCTCCTGTATTCTTAAATGAAATGGCCCCAAAGACATCCAACCAGATGACAAAGTGTTCATAATCTTTTGTGTCTGGAACCCAAGCACATATTCTATATGAACATGCAGGGTCCTGAGCAGCCTTCAGCTCTCAGATTTCCAGGACCTGCAACAGAATGCCTTTACAAATACCTTGACTCTGGCTTTAAATTTTCATTAATCATTTTGGCAAAATCCCAGGACTTTTCAAGCAATTTAGCCAGTACCATATACCTGTGTTTGAGCTGTATGGATTCATCTGAATGGGTGTTACAGCTGGAACCCACAATGTACCCAATGGGCTCTTGTTTGCAGCACCTGGTCCCCAGCAGCCACTGCTGTTGGGGAAAGCTATGAAACCTGATGGGGCAAGTCTTAGTTGCAGAAGAAATTTATAAGGAATAGGTGTTTAACAGCTATAGCACAGACCCTGGTTCTGGCCTCTCTCTCTGCTTCCCAGGCAGTCATAATTTTAATAGCATCCACCATATGCTCCTATTACCACAGACTGGGCTGTCTCCAAGCCTTTACCACTGTGGTGTACTGGGATCCTGTTGCAAGAAACCACTTGTTCATCCCAGCCACCCAGAACCAAAATAACCACACAGAAACTGTATTAATTAAATCACTGCTTGGCCCATTAGCTCTAGCTTCTTATTAGCTAACTCTTACATCTAAATTTATCCCATTTCTAGTAATCTATGTATTGCCACATGGCAGTGGCTTACCGGCAAAGTTTCAGCATGTCTGACTCTGGTGGTGGCTCCATAGCATCTCCCTCTGACTCTGCCTTCTTCCTCCCGGCATTCCATTTAGTTTTCCCCACCTAGCTCTGTTCCCCTACAGCTCTGCTATAGNAAATCACTGCTTGGCCCATTAGCTCTAGCTTCTTATTAGCTAACTCTTACATCTAAATTTATCCCATTTCTAGTAATCTATGTATTGCCACATGGCAGTGGCTTACCGGCAAAGTTTCAGCATGTCTGACTCTGGTGGTGGCTCCATAGCATCTCCCTCTGACTCTGCCTTCTTCCTCCCGGCATTCCATTTAGTTTTCCCCACCTAGCTCTGTTCCCCTACAGCTCTGCTATAGGCCTTTATTAACCAATGAAAGCAACACATAGACAGAAGGACCTTCTACACCAGGATCCCTCTGAAGCCAGGAACCAAAAGAAATCTTTCTTTCTTCAAGTTGTTTCTGTTGGAAACTTGGTAATGCCACTGCAAAAATAGCACACAAAATATGTAATTCTGTTCATTTGTGCAAACATTTGACTCTTATCAGTTGCCTTCTAGCATGGTGCTGTGAAGTGACTGTATTGAACCTTATTTCTGGTTCAAATTATTATAAAGACTTCATAGTTTTGAATTATGCTACTAATAGGTTATAGTATCCATGAATTTCATAAGAGAAAAAATACCCTGAAATACTTGTTATAAAAATCAACATTCCTTTAGGTAGAATTGTCAATGTAGTAAAATTGATAGCAAATATCAATGAATGTCACACTGTCCCATACCTTTCCCTGTTTCTTCTCTAATAGTCCCAGGCACACATGATTAAAAGCCTGGCACTGGGGAGATGGCTCCTGAATAAACACGAGGCTGCACTTGATTTCTGGCACCCATGTACAAACATCCGGGAGCAGTGGCCTAAGCCTGTAATCTCAGCACTGGGGAGGTGGAGATAGATGAATCTCTTAGTCTCAGCAGTCAGTCAACCATGCCTAATCAATGCGCTAAATGCCAATGACAGAACCTGTCTCAAAACAAACAGTGACAAGGTGAACAGCTCCTGAGGGACATTGCTCAAGGTTGACCCTGGTTTCCATCTTTCAGGTGCGTAGATGTGCATGTGCTCCTGGACACACATGTATGCACACGCACACATATGCACACTCAATTTGTGAGTCCCTGCTGACTTGGGAAATAAGCTCATTTCAGGATTACACCACACTGCTGTGTAAATCCGGAGAATATCACTATGAACATCCAACTAAGAACTGGGTACCATTATGAGCACTACAATGAATGCCTACCCTCACTTTTAGATTCTGTCTGACTGTGATCAAACTTGCCTTCACAGACCTCTCCACAAACTTGGCTAGTGGGACAAGGGCACTGGACATTTCAAACTGGACACTAGTTCACACTTGAACAAAATATTGTTAAAATATTCTTAATTTTATAAATACTTTCTTTCCCCTCTTCCATCCCCTTCTCTGGTGGTATAGGAGGCCCTTCTGTATTTGTGTTGCTTTCATTGATTATTAAAGAAACTGCCTTGGCCTAGTTGATAGAGCAAAACTCAGGTAGGCGGGGAAGACAGAACAGAATTCTGGGAAAAAGGGCAATGTGGCAGATGCCATGAATCTCCAGCCTGAGATGGTGATATACAGATTTAATAGAAATGGGTTAATCAAGATGTGAGANTATTTGTGTTGCTTTCATTGATTATTAAAGAAACTGCCTTGGCCTAGTTGATAGAGCAAAACTCAGGTAGGCGGGGAAGACAGAACAGAATTCTGGGAAAAAGGGCAATGTGGCAGATGCCATGAATCTCCAGCCTGAGATGGTGATATACAGATTTAATAGAAATGGGTTAATCAAGATGTGAGAGTTAGCCAATAAGTGGCTGGAGATAATGGGCCAGGAGGCATTTGAATGAATACAGTTTCTGTGTGATTATTTCGGGGGTTAAGCTAGCCAGGCAGCGGGATGCGGCCCACTCCTCCTACAACACTCTAGAATTGTTCTGTTTGCATCAGGTCTTACAATATAGTGATCCACAGTTTTGATTTGTGGTAGCCTCTGGCATGCAGAACATTACTGGAATGCAAACCCAAGATCTTATAAAAGTTTCAAGACCTTGGAGATTATTTAGTAAATTATTGACAACTCTATTGTTCGAAAGACTTGCAAGTTAAAAGTGCATATTTAAAGAGAAACACTGGATGTGGAGTCTCTCTGGTCCTGACCTATCAGTCAGTGTGCAACCTTATCTTTATAAAGCTCTCTTTGAAATCAACAAGAATTCTATCATTCAGGGAGAGAGGTGCATGCTTCCAATAGCAATGCATGTAACACCAGCTCCTGCATGTCACAGAGGGACTCCACGCCACTGTCACCCCAACTGACTACAGTCAGCTGGTTCTGCCTTCCCAGACTAGCATTTAACTCATGAGACACATCTTTTTTTTCTTCAGTAAAAATGGAAAAAGTGTAGAAATATCAGCTTCAGATACATGGGCCTTCAGAAAATACAATTGCCATAAATACCCAATTGTTACCCATAAACAAGCAAGATGTCAGTATGATTAACAGGTAGAAAGCAATCCCCTGCAATATTGTCTTGAAATAAAATGTATCTTCCTTTGTGTGTGCACGTGGAGGCCACAGGTCGATACAGGATTTCTTCCTCAATCTTTTCTCTTTTTTGAGATCAGATCTCCTGCTGAACCTGAAGAAAGTTCCAGGGATTCTCCTCTTTCTGCCTCCCCAGAGCAGAGTTCACAGGCATGCATCACTATCATGGTTAGCTTTCGGTATACTTGACATAAGCTAACATTATCTGAGAAGACAAACCTCTGTTGAGAAAATTCCCCTACCAGATTGGCTAGTTGGCAAGCCTGTGGGGCATTATCTTGATTACTAAATGATGTGGGAGGGTTCAGCCCACTGTGAGAGGTGCCTCTCTGGGAAGGTGGTCCTGGATAGTCTAAGGAAGCAGACTGAGCAAGCCAGAAGGAGCAAGTGAGTGAGCAGCACCCCTGGGGGCTACTACATCAGTCCCCGCCTCCAGGTCCCTGCTTTGCTTTCCTTCCCTGTCTTCTGTCAGTGATGGACTGTAATCTGCAGGATAAAATAAAGCCTTTCCTCCCTGAGTTGTTTCTGGCTATGTTCTTTATCACAACAATAGAGAGACAACTAGAACAAGCCCCATAATGTGCCCCCTTGGTAAATGGGTTCTAGAGTTCGAACTCAGGTCCTCATGCTTACTCAGCAAGCACTTTACTAACTGACCCATCTTTTCCAGGCTTTTAACAATGCGTCTCAGAAAGTTAAGATAAGACACTGAAAGATAAATCCCCATTAAAACACTGACCCTAAACCTTACTGTGGAACCATCTCACCCTTTGTCTGCAACAGTATTTGTTTTCTGGGACTAGAGATCTAGAGATTGGACCTAGGTCCTTGTGCATGCTAGATAATGCTTGACAGGGCAGGAGGGGTAGGAGGGGCAGGTAGGTCCCCAGGCTATGCAATAATACTTTGAAGTCTCAGTTTTGATGTTAAAGATTTGGGCTTATCCCCTGGGGTTCTCACCCACAACTAAATGTCTGAAACTGAAGATTTTGTCTGTCATATTACTTCATATATCCATAGTTTCTGATAAAGGATAATTAAGTATTTATTTGGATAAAAAATCAACAAATATCTGCCTGTCAGATATGTTACAAGGAGGGCCACTTGTTTGTCCCAGCCACCCGGCTAGCTTAGCCCTGAAATAATCACACAGAAAACTGTATTATTAAATCACTACTTGGCCCATTAGCTCTACCTTATTATTGGCTAACTCTTACATATTAATTTAACCCATATCCATTAATCTGTGTACTGCCATATGTCCGTGGCTTACTGGCAAGATTCTAACCAGTGTCTGTCTCAGGCAGAGGATCCATGGCTTCTCTCTCTAATTCTGCCTTCTTCCTCTCAGCATTCGTTTAATTTTCCCCACCTACC
Organism: Ellobius talpinus; assembly: GCA_001685095.1. Taxonomy (NCBI): domain Eukaryota; kingdom Metazoa; phylum Chordata; class Mammalia; order Rodentia; family Cricetidae; genus Ellobius; species Ellobius talpinus. Next base: position 4,330 of record LOJH01030965.1, on the reverse strand, counting down.
TAAATTCTGCCCTATCAGCAGGCCCAAAGCAGTTTCTTAATTAACCAATGAAAGCAACACAAAGACAGTAGAACCTCCTACACCACAGACAGGTCATAGTTTTAAGTGAAGGGTAGTTACATTAATAAAAAAGAATCAGAAAAAAAATTGAGAATCTGGAGCACAACTTCAGAAATGGCAGCCATAGGTTGTACAGCACCCAATAGAAGCTTACAGATTGGGGAAGGTATTGGGATTCTCATCAACTTCAGGCCAGAGAAGATGATAAAAATACATGCTTTCCCTACTCACAACTGCTTTGCTAAGGGAAGATTCTGAATACAAACCTCTCTACTCCATTCTGTTTCAGGAAATAAACATCTCAGGGGTGGAGCATCCCAAAGAGAAGGTATGCCCTGATCATTCACTAGGAGGAGATGAGGCAGGAGGACACTCCCTGGGAGAACCAGGAAAGTTGATTTTTCTCTGATGCTGTCTAAGGATGAGATTCTCTCCTCTGTACAGAGTTATAAACACACTTGGATGGAGACATGGTTTCCTAAAGAGAGTAGTGTTTGCAATGATTTTGTTCATATTAAAGTCTTCATTAGAAATCCCCTTTGGTAGCCATGCAAGACACATGCCAGAAATCCCAGCGCTCGGGAGGCAGAGACAGGAAGATCAGAATGCATGCTCATCCTCAGCTACATGGTGAGTTCAAGACCATCCTGGTCCACACGTGTCTTATCTCCATCTACCCTCCAGAGAAAGGAAGAAGGAGAAGTCATCCTTGCTACATATTCAACCAACACATGGCCATGAGCTGTTGATTGGTTTGCCTCATGTAAAGCTTTAGAAATATTTAATGTCCTTTAAAACATTAGCAAATATAATCAGCTAGCCTTATGTTTGCCTCTGCTTGATTTATGCCTGAAGATGAGACAGTTTACAGTTTCAATTAATAAAAGAATTCTATTTCAGGGCACAAATAACAAGTGCAGAGAGGCTTATCAAGAAAGGCAAATGTGTTGTTACAAAATGGGCATTCCATTGTAGTTTCCAGTATACATAATGAAGGAAGCACCCCCACCAAAATAGAAAAGATGATGTCTAGGTCTATAAACATACTTTACTAGGACATTTAGAATGTAAACAAGTTGATCATATGACATAAATTATAATGTAGTAAGATATCACCATTCTGAAGTAATTTAAGTGTAGGACAACTGAAATCCCATGGTATTTAGGTCCTTAGCTCTCCAGTACCGTAATAAACAGATAAGAGGTTCCCTAGCAAAATTCAAGCAGCATCACTGGCTCTCTTTGAGGAGACAGCAGCCAGTCTAGCCAAGGTCAGAGCCTGATGATCCCCTGATTAGTGACTTACAGTCATGTCTGATTTACTCTGCATTTAAAGTTTCCCATAACATTAAGTAAGGCTCATGGGGGGCAGGATCAATGTTTATCATGCTTTTCCTTCAAACACTTCTACACTACAGTTCAAAGCCTTGGTTCCTGCTTTCTCACTGTTTCTCACCAAACTCAGGGTTTGGTGTATTCTGTGGGTTGTGTTCACATATTTACACTATTTTAATTTCTGTACATATTCCATTTTTTCCTTTATAGTTACAATGGGGGCATTATGCATTATAATTCTTTAAGTTTTAATAACATCTGTATGAATAAAACAATTTCACCAAATTTTGGCTTCCAATTGCCAGCCTGAACAGAAACAAGAGAACAATGAATAAACCACACCAGGACTCATCTCAGATTGACCAGTTAATTGGACAGGGGAAGGTTACTCTCTCCTGACCCTCAAAGCTGCATCTGCTCAGCCACTTGTTCATAATGCAGAGAGCTGAACAGCCAAGCTCCCCTTCCTTGTAGAGTCCAATAGAAATACAATGCTGGAGAAACCCCCAGAAAAGAGCTGTAAATCCTGCCAACATTTCTCTTATCTGTGAAGCTAGCATGCTTCTCTCCAGACAAGCTTTAGAAAGTAATGTTTTGATTTCTGATGGCAATCAATCGAACTTATGCTGTGGCTCTAAATTTGCCTTTTCCCTCAGTAGTGCCCAGTCTTCCCCTGAAGGCCTGGGGGATTCTTAGAAAAACATTGGTCTCCAGTCCACACTGGAAGGCTTGAGAAGCTGGATTCTGATCTCACATGGAATGATGGCAACAGCAGTAGCAAGATGCCACCAGGGTAGGTGAACTTGCCAGTGAAACTTGAAGGAAAGCAGCAGAAAGAGAAAACTTTTCTTTCTGGGGTCTCCTCTTAGCTAGGCTGCCTCCAGAAGGCAGCACTGATAGAAAGGGTGGCCTTTCCCACTTCCAGTAAATGGATGGAGAAAGTGGCTCACAGGTGAACCCAACAGCTTGTCTGCATGTTAATTCCAAATCCAGTCCACTTAATAGCCAAGAGTCACCATCACAGAATGTGCTATATATTTACTCTGCATTAAAAAGAGGGGAAAGGAAGGCTGGGGTGTCAGTAAAGTGTCTGACCTTCACCCACAAGTACCTGAGTTCAATCTCCACATCCCAGGCATTGTATCACAACAGAAATGAAGCCAGGATTTTGGGTGGATGGTGCAGGGATCAACTTACTGAAACATGAGCACACACTCTTCTTACCTGGACTTAGGTCTGGATTGTGGAGTACGTGTCTTAGGATGTCCCTCCTCCCATTATGTGCAACACAGTAAGGAGAACAACAAAGTCATGCAAGCAAGAAAAACCAAGGAATTAAAATTAATGGACTGGGCCCTTGATAATATCCTAATCCCTTGGATCAGAGAACCCTGAAAACCAGCTTCCACCCAGGAAGTCTCAGCATGCAAACCATCAACCAGATTCTCACTTATTTATTTATTTCTGCTTAAGTTGCTGTGAATAGGACCTCCAAACCCCTCAACCAAAAGTTATGCCTTGGAGAGACATCAGGCTCACTTCCTGAAAATTACCAAATATTTGATGTAATACCAATGTGGGATTCCTCTCTGTATACTGTGACTACCATTGGTTAATAAAGAAACTGTCTTAGGCCTGTGACAGGGTAGAGTAAGCTAGGCAGGGAAAACTAAACTGAATGCTGGAAGAAAGGAAGCAAAGTCAGAGAGAAGCCATGGAGCCACTGCTGAAGACAGACACACCGAAGCTTTGTTGGTAGGCCATGACCTCATGGTGATGCACAGATTATTAGAAATGGGTTAAATTAAGTTGTAATATTTAGCCAATAAGTAGCTAGCACTAATGGGCCAAGCAGTGATTTAATTAATACAGTTTCTGTGTGTTATTTTGGAAGTTTGGGCAGCTGGGAAGTTGGAAAACAAACAAATGGGCCCATACGACAAATTGGTGTACCAACATGGGGCTGACTAAATCTGCATAAAACCTGAGAGGACTTGGAAAGGAATTCTAGACACTAAAAAATAAAGTTAAGTCACATGTTTTTTCAGATGGGCCCTGCTTGCTGGCAGCATGCTGCAGCTCCTTTAAGAGAGGTTTTCCTGGTTCAGTGGTAGCAGAAAAAAAGTCACGTGGTTTTGAAACGCTGGCTTTCTGGGCTGTGCTGCCACCGTGACCTCTGGCTAATTCAGAAGACCGAGCATTTAAATGGGGTTTATGAGCAGAGTGCTATAATGGCAACATTGACCTTCTGTGTGCCTGAAAATGGGGCAATGTGCATGGCTTTCAGAGGCAGTGAGCCTGTCTCCGTCATGTTGGACTGTGCAGAGCAAGCAGGCATGACTATGAAGTTGGTCTTAGCCACGTCTACTTAGCATTAAAAAAGTGGTGTTCCTGGACAAAAGATAATTACAGATACAAAATAAAGATAAATTCAGATAGAAAAGACCTCTAAATAGGTCACAATGTTCGATAAATGTACATAGGCTTGGGAGAGAGAAGAAAAAGAGTAAACAGTAAATGTAATATGAAAGAGTACAGTCATAGATTAAGAAAGTAAAGATAATAAAATAAATATTAAACTTGTAGAAAAAGTAATAGAGTAAGA
>LOJH01030964.1:1527-13171 GCA_001685095.1 Ellobius talpinus | reverse complement strand
TGTGTTAGCCACATGGCTTGGTACCTTTTTTGGTGAGGCAGTCACATCTTGCTTACTCTGTGTCTGGATGATAGCTGCAGACTGAGTCTTTCATCTTCCCAGAATTCTCCTGTTCTCCTTGCCCCGCCTATACTTCCTGCCTGGCTACTGGCCAATCAGTGTTTTATTAAAATACAATTGACAGGGTATAGACCATTGTCCCCCAGCAATTGCCTTTCTGTGAGAATGTTTCTTAAACCTAGAATTTGTTTCCTAGAGTTCCAATCTCCCTTTTTAATAGCTACATCTGGTTTTAAACCAAAGACAGCTTTATGAGTGCACTCATTCAGATGCTGTTGGCCATGCGTGGTTGTGAATTCATCCCGAAGGCTGAAGATTTACTGTTAGTGAAGGATGCTCAGGAGACTGTTCTCATAGTCTCCATGGGAATTCCAATGCTTCCAAAAAAAAAAAATGTCCTGAGCCTCGTGTTATCTCAGTTCTTAAGGATGACCCTATCACCCAACAGCTGCAGCACTTTGGGGTCCAAACCATCATGGAGACCTCAGGTTTTCCCTTGTTGTGGCCTCCTGGGCCATTTCAGCAGGTGATGGCTAATTTTAACCATCTTCTATGGATCTGGGTTTTTTAAGCTTCCAAAGACCAAAAGTTTTTAAGCTTTGGAAGCAAAAGCTTCCAAAGGTTTTTTAAGCCTTTCCCCATGGAGCCACTTGGATAGGCTTTGGTATCTCATGAGCTGGACTCTCCACTGAACTTTAACATCTTTAAATGGTTAGAACTTGGTCATGTGAGAGGGCTCAGCCAGTAAAGATGCTTACCACCAAGCCCAATGCCCTGAGTTCCATCCTTGGAGCCACATACTCCCAAGGAGAGGATGACTGCACCTAGAAGTTTTCCTCTGACTTCTCCATGTATGCAGTGGTGTGCCTCCCTGTAAAAAACAAGCAAATATCTGTAAACAAAACAAAAACAAACCAAAGAAATGGTTTGGAGCAAACAAGAGCTTTGGGAAATGAAATTGCCTTGGGCAGTATATGGCAGCTTCCCTTTGATTAACAGGTAGTTAAAGTCTGATCTAACCTTATTCTTCCTCGTATAAACTCTGCTCACACTTCATAATGTCAAGAGATATTAATTTTCTCACCTTCATAATGATAAAAGAAATGTAAACAACCAAGTGCTTGTTTTCCCAGGGCTTCAGAACAAATACAAACAAAACGCAATGGAGTCTCTCTGTCAAAGGCCTGGCAAGATCAACTATTGGCTAGATTTTTCAGGGACCTGTTTTGCATTAAAATACCAAATAAAACAACATGATGGATTATTTTGGCACCACGTAAGTTGTACTTGTGGGATGAGCATTGTATATGAAAGATGGCCAGTTGCTGTCACAGTTGATGATTTTTTTGTTGTTGTTGTCTGAAGGTCAGAAGTCAATTCTACTTCAGGAGCCATGAGACAAGGTCTCCTACTGAACCCGGGGATTTCCCCAGGTGGGCTAGGCTGACTGACCAGCATGTTCCTCATGTTTCCACCTCCCTAGCAACAGGGTTGAAAAGTCATGCCGGCAATAGTGGCTTTTCACCTGGGTTCTGAGGCTGGGTTTCAGGTCCTCATACTTATGTAACAAATGCTTTACTGAGGGAACAAACACTTTACCGAGGGAGTCATCTTCCGAACTCCTGAGAAAGAAATGTGATTATTTTTCTGGCATATTTGGGTGCTTTCATCCAAGTGGGCATTGATTCAATGTTAGAATGTATCTTTGTAGACACAGTGATAAACTGTCCTCCTTTGCCTATGTAGGAATGCACAGAGAATGCTTGATTTTGGCTTTTTGGTGAGCTAGGTTTGCAGCCCTGATCTAAGAATCCCATACCTGTGTCCATACACAAAGATCAACTGTCGAACCCTCAGTGTGCTTTTTCCCAGGCTGAGTTCAGTGTGACTCAGGAGGAGGGGTTTACTGACAAGCAGCTTACTGCTCTCAGCTTGGTCTCTGTAGAGACATGCGTCTTTCCCAGTAACTGATAATATAAAATTTGCTTTCACAGTAAAGCAGAAGATGATGGCTTAGAGCTGGTTCTTCAGTGTTGCCCCAGACTGGAAAGAATCCAAACATAAAGGAGCAGATGGTTCTAAGTATGAGGAGTTCAACTGTGAGTAGCAAATGCTGTAATGGCAATAGCATGGAGGGGTTCCAAACACACTGCGCTAAGTGAAAGAAGTCATCCTGCAAAGGTTGTATTGCATCAATCCATGAGAGCAGAAAGAGCTGTGGGAACAGAAAACAGTTTTTACCCAATATGGTAATGGGAGGGGTCGACTCCAGAGCAGTGGGTACAGTTTGGAAATGGGACCATTCTCTGTCTTGAATGTGAGGTGGTGGCTTGTAAGAGTCAAAGTTAACCTGTTAGCTCCACTTCCCCAAGGACAGATAACTTCCTCAAATGTTGGGGCTGTAGTCCTTAGGAGTTACAAGTCACATGATTTTGCTCCCCCACACAAGTTTGTTTGCACCAGATATGCTCGATCAGATGTAGGCAGGAAGTATGCAGCCAGGAAATACATCAGGATGTATGTCTACCCCTGATTGGACCCAGTGGAAATACAGTGACCCTGTGGGTTTGCCTTTTTAAGCCCCTGCAAAACGTGACTCATGGCCATTTCCTGGGAACCCACAAGTGGACCTGGCCAGAGTCCATCTTCCTGGCCAGAATTTAATTAAAGTTTGCTTCAAATTTGGCTCAAAGATCATAATATAAAAAGCCATGTGCCTGTATGCATTCGTCAAAACCCACAGAACTGTACATTACAAAAGGAGAATTGATGTACAAACTATACTACAACATAAAGAGATTCTTAAGTTCACTGTAGACTGGAGATAGCCACTGAGCACTGGGAATGTGATGATCTGTAAGATAGTCCCTTTAGCCAAGAGAGCCAATGTGAAGAGAATCATCTAAAGCCGTGAGTGAGCGAAAGCCGGGGCAGGCTGCAGGAAGAGTTTGTCGAGAGCTCTAACTGTAGCAGCTCCTGTTCTAGGCTGGCAGGGAGAGCCTCACTGTGGAGGAAAACCTTCCCCAGTTAGTTAGATTTCTGAGGGAGAGGGAGCAGACACTCCTGAATCACACACCAACTTGGCAAAGGAGTCTTCTCCCTGCAATAGTGACTTTTGAGGCAGGGAATTGGTTAAAATTTGTTTATTTTAAGAAGAATCACGGCATTCTGGGACTAAGGCAAATTGGCCGTTTTCCTTGGCTACCACCAGTCATACAGACCTCCTTGCAGGGGCTTGGCTATCCAGGCCATGACCAGGAGGGCACACCCTGCTTTCGCCCTAGGCAGAGGGATAATAACAGCGTGCTAGGCTGGTAGTCTGTGTGCTGGAAGGGTTTATGAGGAGGAAGTCTGCAATTACATATTTCTGGGCAAACATTAACCAAGATTGAAACCTAGATTGGAAGAGAAAAAGCAGGTTGGAATCTTATGCTGCCCTTGGGAGCTGTTCTGTGGATGGTGAACAGTGGTTAGACACCCCCCTTGCTCTGCTAGCTGGATGGAAGAGAAGACAGAGGCTATGAGCTGGTGGGAAACTTTTCTCACACCTGTCCCCAGCATGTGGCTGTAACACACAGTCGCTGTTGATGAGCGATGATGGGAAAGAACTGCTGCTCCCATAACCAAGGCGAAGCCGCCACACAGGGCCCATTGTTGCCCTCCTACTGATGACCGAATCCATTCATCCCTTTGGCTTCCCAGCTGCCGCTGAGCACTGAGAGAGGCCTCTTCTTGGCAGAGTCACCCAGAGCATCTCAATCACTTCCTACCATTACCGGAACAATTTTGGTTCAGCGCTGTGGTTTTGTAACTTCTATTTTTAAAGCTTTGTAGACCAAACCCTGATGTGCCCAGTTGGGCTAGGCAAACTTAAAAAGAAACGGGGGAGCTAAAATTAGCTCGACATCAAGATGGTACAGCTCATGTTCATTCTATTCTGGACCAACCACAGTCATTATATGGAAGGCTTCCTGTGTCTTGTCCGTACCACACACTTTAGGGAGCCACAGGGCCAGAGGCAGCCATCCAATAAAGAACCCAACGTCTTTCCAGACAAATAGCCCTAACTCCTCTTAGCATAGGTCAGGGCAGAGGATGGTGCTCAGAGCAGCGATTGATCCTGTGGTCCTTGCCAGGTGATCAAGGTGATGAGACCTTCTCTCAAGGTTGGGTTTGGTGGTCCAGAATTTAACTTCTGTCACCAAAAAGAAAATACAGGTAAAGCCTCCTCTTAGTGTGTCTTCACCAAGAACTCAGAGGTGGATGGATCCGCCGAGGAAGAAAACCTGACTCACCATACAGGGTGAAGGACGTTTTGATGAGGGCAGAAAGGTCAGAATTCTAATTCAGTTGTGCTCTGTAGCTGGTTGTGTGGTTTGGGCTCAATTTCACCTGTTGAATTCAGAGGTTTGAACTCAGATTCTAAGGCTCAAAGTTCTGGCATTTCTCAGCTCTTCTAAAGGGAGAGAGAGAATCATTCTCAACTCTCATTGTACGTCACATAGAAAGGCCTCATCAGAACCACAGAGAACCAGTATTTGGACTTTTTTTTTTAAATTCGAGAACATTGTGATTGAAACTGCTTTGGAGGTAGGAAGTCTTGTGAGACAATGTATATTACTCACCTTCAAGGTACTTGAACTGCAGGCCATAGAGTTCTGGATGATTTGCCCATTGAGCTAAAATTTCCCGAGGAAGACATAAACAACACCTACCTCCCTACCCCCATTCCCCACCTCTACCCACCTGGTCCCACTGACAAACAGAGGCAAGATTCCTCTGGGGAGTTCACTCTGGGGAACCTGTGGGTTTATTGGATGTTTTCATAGAGCACAGTTGAGGGATTAATTTACAGGAATGTGGGTACTCCTCCCCCAGAAGGCTACACCTGGAAAGTCTTACCCAGCAGGATGAGGGCTTTCCTGTAGCCATATAGATGGAGCATCCACCCCAGTCTTTCCTGGCCTACACCCCCTGCCCTTAAGACCCTCCCCCAGGTCATGTGAAACTAAGGCAGGGGGCCGAGGGACCTGGATACCCAGGTGAGGGTCTCATGACCCTTCCCAGTCCTCCACAAGAGAGTGTAAATGGTCAATAAGTCCATCTGGGACAATTCTTTCACAAGGGGACACAGCTGAATTCCCCAAGATGGAGGCTTCACCTGTTAACCCTTCATTAGCTTGATTGGGATGGTAGATAGGGCACAGCCACAAGCCTATTTGATGTCAGGCTGTATAGTAACCTTTCAGTTTGTCATGGGGAAGCTCAGTGGGTTATGTCATCTAAACTGGCATTACAGGGTTCCTTAGAACCTGCTGACTTCCAGGTGTGTCATTATAGTCTTTTTATTACTGCCACCACCCTTGGAGCCATCATTGCTGTGTTCACCTGAAAGGGAGGACCCACAGAGAGAGTGCTCAGGGCTACTTTGTCACGGATGACCTGTCTGTTGGTGATAGTGGAGACTGAGAGGTGGGTTACTGAGGGTGAAACTTCAGGACATGGGAAACTGGAATTCTCTGAGTCCCTCCGGTGTCTTTTGTAATATCTCCCGTCTAGTCTCCATTTTATCAGTTTGGGTTTTGGCTGGAAGTTTGTCAATCTAGTTAATTTTCTCAAAGAACCAATTCTTTGCTTCGTTGATATATGTGTGTGTGTGTGTGTGTGTGTGTTGTTTTGTTTCTTTTTCATTGATTTAAGCCTTGAGTTTGATTATTTCTTCTCTTTGGGGGCATTCTTCTTGCTTTTCTAGAGCTTTCAAGTGTCTAAAATAAGATCTCTCCACTCTTTAGATATATACACTCAGTGATGTGAACCTGTGTCTTAGAACCACCTTCATTGTGTCCCATAGTTTGGGGTATGTTGTGTCTTCACTTTCATTCAATTCCATAAAGGTTTAAGTTTTTGTCTTAACCCAATTTTTATTCAGTAGAGAGTCCTTCAGCTTCCATGAGTTTGTATACTTTCTGCTGTTTCTGCTGTTGATCCAGCTTTAATCCATGGTGGCCAGATAGGAGGCATATTGTCTCATATTGTCTTGGTTGTTTGTGTTTGGGGCGGGGACCTAGGCATCTGGAGTTATGATGTTAGAAGTATGTCTTGGTGTAGATATCTGGTCTTGCCTTTATTGGGTAGGTGTTCCATTCCTTGGTTGCTGTTGTCCACTTTGGGCCCTAGCCAATTGTGGTGGCTGAAGGGTTTCTGAGTACCAGGCAAATGTCCCAGGATGTGATCCCTAGTAGAGATCAGATCTGTGGGTTGGTGGGGAGTCACAAAGGAATGGAAAAGGAGAACAAGGAAGAAGTGAGGGATCCTGGTTGCCGGCTTTACACCACAAGGCTGAGCCCCAAGTTCTTTTTCTTCTTTAATTATGTATAGTTCTCTCTGTGTCTCTGTCTCTGTCTCTCTGTGTGTAGGCCAGAGGTCAATAATATGCGTCATTCTCCAGGTGCTTTGTTTTCTGAAACAGGGTCTCTCACTGACTTGTGACTTGCCATGCTGGCCAGACTATCTGACCAGCAAGCCCCAGGTTCCAGAAATCAAACTCAGGTCCTTACCAAATGTGCCATCTCCCTAGCCCTAATTATAGTTTAATAGCAAAGCCAGTAATGTGTCTTGTGTTAGTTCTAGTTTTTTTCTTTTGGCTTGATTTATGGTCAACATTTTATAAACACACCACAAATTCCCGTAGAGCAGGTGTGACAACTCTACCGGTCTCATCCTTTCAAGTTCATCGTCTTCACAAACCCCAAATTTCACATCATTCGTTTACTGGAACTTTAGCTAATGCCTGTCCAGTTGATTTTAACTTTTAAAAATATTTATTTACTAATTTATTGTGCTTTATGTGGGGAGGTAGGCGTGTGTGGGAGGAAGCATATGCGCCATGTTGCGCATATGGAGGTCGGAGGACAACTTGCAAAGGCTTGATTCTCTCCTTTGAGTGCATGGGTCCTGGGGACTGAACTCAAGTCCTCAGTCTTGGTGGCTGCTGAGCTATCTCTTTAGCCCCAATTGGCTTTTCACACACTAATGATTGCAGGTCCTCTGGCCTCCTGGTGTGCGTCTTCATATTGTCTGTGCACTGCAGGCTTTAATGTAACTATTTTGTGCATCAGGGCAGGTGTAATCACGCTATCGTTTTCCTTTCCCTCCCTCTGTTTGCCGCCTTCCCTTCACATCCCTCCTCCCTTCCTCCCCATCCTCCCCCACACCCTCCTTTCCTCTTTCCAGTGCTGGTGCTCTGCCGCTGAGCTACACCCCCAGTTCAATGATTGCAGCCCTTCTCACAAAGGTCCCTATTTGTTTTGTTTAATAATTTTGCTCGCTTAACAATAACACCGTGACCAGCATTTGTGGTGATGTGGGGGTAATTACTATAAGTTAGATGGACAAAGAAAAGGCACCATGCATAAAACATACTGTTCATGCCCTTTTTTTTTTTAAACCTCTAAGGCCAGTTTTCAACAAAAGCCATTACTGGGGTAGGCAATCAGTAGCTGCACTCTGGGTTCTGCCCTGGTATCCCAAAGGCTTCTGCATAGGCTTCCTTGGTCAAAGCTCTGGCCTTTTTATCCCCTCCCCTCCTGGCATGGCTCAGTCTGGCTGTACTCTATGAGTTGGTTGATTTGTCATCTGGGCCATATGCCTGTGGTTTCTTATGCTCTGGACTTGTCTTGAGAGCTGTGCATATTTTGAGCTCCGTCTTTTCTGATGTCAGGTCTCTGTTTTCCCTTAGCCTTCCTAGGTCTTTTGGGTCCTCCAAAGGGTCCAAAGTTTTTCTGGGACCCCAACTTCATGGGCCTAGCCCTTTTCTTTGGCCGACCCATGTTGCCCATTTTTTTCCCCAGAGCATGTGACTTGGTCCCAAAGGGACCGAGAATGGTCCATGAGAGTGTGAGCCTCTGCAAGCCAAGGACCACCCAGGCTGTGATATTCTCAGGCTCTTCCGTACTGATCGGGCCATCCTTTGGTTCTGGCCCTTTATGTGTTCACTTAAAAACTGGGGCTTTGGTAGATAAATTTGTACTTGAAATCAAAAACGGCTCTAAAGCTAGTATCAAAGCATGACGCCCTCCCTCTAACACCTTTCCTTCACTGAGTGTCCCGCAGCTACCTGACTGCTGCTCACAAGCACATCCTGTTGATTTTATCTCTAGGATGTGCCTTGGCTCCAGCTACTTCTTGTCTCCACCCTTCCTAACAGGAGCGCCTGCTGGCTCAGTTTGTTTTGTTTGGATTTCTACAGGACTTTCCAGATTTATCTCCCTGATGCCTATCTTCATGGCAGCTGAGTGATTATTTAAAAATGTAAATGAGATCATGTATGTTTGCAAGACCCAACAAACCTCTTCACAGGCCAAGTAGGACTGGCCTTGTTGCTCCACCTCTGCATGGTCTGTGATTTTAGCCAGCGCTCTCCTTCCCAGTCCCTTTCTTCCTCTCTGTGTGTACCAAACCACACTGATATTCTCTCTGCTCAGAAACAGGGCACATTTTGAGCCAGGTTATCACATAGCCCAGGCTAACTTCCAGTTTGCTACGTAGACAGGGTTGGCCTTGAACCCCTAGTCCTCTTGCCACCATCTTCTGGGTACTAGAATGACAGTCACTTCTGTCACAGCTGGTGTTTTATAGTACTGACCATCAAACCTTCATGTTAAGCAAGCACTCTGCCAACGGAGTCACATCCCCGGCGCCCGCAAGACCATTTTCCATTCAACCACAGCACACATTATTTCTTGATTAATCATGTTGCTATATTTGTTTGCCTCTGCTGGAGAATGATGAATAAGGTGCGTGAATGTTTACATATGCTGCTAAACATGTGTAAATATGTTTAAACTTAGTATGCTTTTTACTTACAGTCACGGTCACCATAGCATGTAATGCGACCCCATTCCTCAGTCCCTGGCCTGCGGCCCTTCTCATGGATTAGGTCTTTAATCTTCAGGCCAGTCTTATGAGGTCAGGACTGTTATTATCTAAATTTTATTGTTGACCGAATCAAGGCACAAAGAATTGCAATGACTTTTCCAGGCCCGAACGAGCTAAGAGGGGGTAAAGGGATTTGTGATCCGGAAAATGAAAGGCAGACACTCGAGGGCTCCACTCACAGAGTGAGCAAGGACAGACCCTCAGCGTTTAACTGTTGGGGAGTCAGGAAAAGTAGGGGAGCAGTCACATCCAAATAGGAGAAGGGGTCAGCAGAGTAGGAACAGGGAACTTGATTACATTATCCAAGAGTCTCTTGCTATTAGAGTATGTCATAAAATACTGAACGGTCTCCACACGTGCTGAGACTTCTGGTTTTGCTAAGGTGAATATTTGGCGTCACCTTTGTGCAAAGTGGGGAGGCCGCAGGTGAGGTGGTTTAATTAATTATAAAACACACTGAAGGTTGGGGATGTAGATCAGCTGGTATACATCCTATATATTTATACCTAGGTATATTTATACCTAGGATAAAGCCCTGGTGTCCTGGTCACTGTTCTGTAACTGTGAAGAGAAACCATGACCATGGCATTTAACTGGGGCTGAAATTACAGTTTCAGAGGTTTAGTCCATTGTCATCTTGGTGGGGAGCATGGCGGTGTGCAGGCAGACATGGTGCTGGAGAAATCCACGGGCAGCAGGAAAAGAGTAACACTGGAACCAACTTGGGCTTTTGAAAGCTCAAAGTCCACCCCCCATAGAGACACACTTCTTCTAACAAGGCCACACCTGCTCCAATAAGGTCATGCATATTTCCTCATCTTTCTGAAGTAGCACCACTCCCTAATGACCGAGCATTCAAATCTATGAGCCTATGGAGACCACTCTTATCCAAACCAGCACAGCTGGGCTCAGACTCCAGCACAGTATAAACCAGGTATGATGGTATGTGTCTGTAGTCCTGGCACTTGGGAGGTGGAGGGAGGAAGATCAGGAGTCTGGAAGTCATCCTTGGCTACAGAGCCAAATCAAAGCAAACCTGGTCTACACCAGACCCTGTCTCAAAAAGCAAAAGCAAATCCAACAAACAGTGAAGAAAGTCTGTAGAGATTTTTTTCCCCCTGAAATGATTTTTTGTCTGGGCTCATTTATTTTTTTATAGTCACTGTGAGAAAGAATATTTAAGGGTGGTTTGTGGAGGGCTGAAAAGTGAACCCAAGGACTGAGAGAAAGCTGTGATCTATTGACTTTGAAAACTCATTTTGACCTCTGACACACCATGTCAGTGTGTGAGATTGCATGTGAGTGTGCAATCCCCATGGTCAAAGTGCCAACCTGCTCCCAGGTCCACCAAGCTGCTGGGGCACACCATGCTGGAACAGCAGTAGGTATGACTAACTGCAGAGATTGAGTCACGGTTGCCTTCCCCAAGCGTACTCTTCCCTCCAGCTTGGTGTAGAGTCTCTGTCTACTTCCAGTAACTCAGGAAACTTGAGTGTTGGACAATCAGTGGTCACCAAAGCTATCCTAAGCTCCCGAGTTGACTGTCTCACACAGAGGGAGAAAAAATGAGACCTGGACAAGGAATGAGGAGAGTGAACATAGTCTGTTAAAGGAAAAGGGAAGCTGTCTCTCCAGCCTGTCAGTAAATGTCTGCCTTTCCCTTTGCCTAACCCCTCCATAGAGTCAGAGAAGCCATCGGCTCTCACCCCTCTTGTTGGCTTTCAGGCATTTACACTGGCTTGCCCTTGGGGACCTAGTAAGACAAGTAAGTCATCAACCGCAGCCAAGATGGGACCCTCCTGCAGTCACTGAGTAGAGTGTGCCCCCATGCACATGTGCTATACCGCCTTGCAAAAGGCAAGCCCTTCTCTCTTGCTCAGAGGCCACCACTGCACAACCCCAAACCTCCCACATGAGCTCTGTTGCATGCTGTGACTGTGTGGTGCCCCTTAGCTCCAACCCGTCAAGGTTACCTTCTGCTGTTAAATTATTACACCTCAAATGGGGGTTGAGTGGGGAGATGGAAGGGACACCTTGATCCACTTTCCCTCAACATGTTTTGCTTATTTTGTAGGTTGCTGATTAAGTCTTTCTACACCACTACCTCATGACACACCACAGGCCCTGCCTTCTTCCCCCTCTTGGGTACCAAATCTTGTTCTGCTTGAAGCCAGCCTAAGGTCCTTGAGGGGGTGGGGGGAGGAGTTTACTGTATTTCATCCCCATGGCAGACCTAGGTGTTATGATCCCAGTTGAGGAAATTGAGACCAGAAAGGTTAAGCAATCTGCCCATCAACACACAGCCTCAAAGTGGCAGAGCTGGGATTTGACCCCAGTTATAGGCTTGTGTAAAACAAAACAAGAGAAGGAGGAGAGGAGAGTCTGTTTGCCTGGCTGATGTGCCTGTCTCCCTTAGTCTTCATGAAGGTGATGTTACAGTCTTGTCACAAGAAACAAAGGCTCAGATAGGACTGAGGCATTTCCCCTGTCTAACTCCAGAGTCTGTATATAGTAACTTACCTTAACTTCTGCTAAAGTGCTTGCTTGTGCAAACCTCCCCCTCCAGCTAACTGCTTAGCTTAGCTTCTGTTAAACTGCTTACACACACACACACACACACACACACACACACACACACACACACACA
>LOJH01030963.1:0-16960 GCA_001685095.1 Ellobius talpinus | reverse complement strand
CAGCTTAAACTATTCTAATTTACTACTGAGTTCTTAGAGAAAAAGCAAAGCAGTGTGTAACCTCACCAGAACTGTAATATCTGAGCACTCATGCAATAAAGCGTATCGACTGTCTTTGAACACTGTATGAGTTTTAGAGGCTGGGAATCCTTTTCCTTCCTCTTATGCATTTGCTTTGCTTTTGACTCGTTAGTCAATGGAACTTCATACGTGTGTGATTTCTGGAAGAAAATACATTTATACAGAGCACCAATACATATTCTAAACTGCAAAGTTATTTCTTGTTAAAGGTTTTATCAATATAAAGAAACAACAGCTTCAAAGCCTAACAGTCAACAGGGCATTTTGTAAGCCCTTTCAAAGGAGTGCTCACAAGAATACTGAGCTAACCGAATTCAAACCCAGAACTGTACCTGATTCCTTTTATAAAGAATCGTTAGATGTAATGCAAGTGATCCCTTTATCCTCAGATAGTACTTAGTCAATCTTAGTGATGATGTTTCCTTCTCTGTTGGAAGGGCAACTGCCATGCAGAGGGAGGAACAACAGTGCAACAGATAGGGCTGGGCCAGCTCTGGTTCTGTTGCTTAACATTCTATTATGATCTCTGGAAATTGAATTAAAATGATTTCTTCTTTCTTTATAAATAGCAGATTCATATTATTTTCTTTTACTTTTTTGACATCAAACCACGAACTTTTTCTCTATCTATCTTTCTCTTTCTCTCTTGTGTTCTCTGGTGACATCTTTCTTACTATCAAGATTATTAACATGCATAAGAAGACTATTATTCCACTGAACAACTTCCATACACGTAGTCAATTTTGTAATTAAGAATAATAAAAATATTAATGTTGTATGGCTTTCCATATCAGGTTTTAAAATGAAAGCTAGTTTATCCCTATTTTGGCCTCTAACTTATCTATATGTTCTTTTCAGAAAAAAAATCTATGAAAAATTATTTTTCAAATTTCAATCATCAAGTATTCTCCAATAAATGTAGGGTTTACACATGGCAGCACATTGCTATGAAAGAATGCACCATTGATTGTAGCTGGTGTGAATCAGTATTATACCATTTTTTTTACAAGAACCTATGTCCGTGAATTAAAAAGTGAGCAAGTAAATAAATACAGAGATCTGAAAGAAAATTTCTAAAGTATTTAAAATTCAAATATTTGGGATAAATGTAGCAATATTGAAAATTATCAAGGACTTAGTTTCAAATAAAAATTGATGCCAACTCTGTACATTTGAATATACATAAAATGGTGAAATAGATGTAAGTACACATATCCATACCTGTAGACTCCCTCAATGTTACAATAAAGGGAAATTGCAGTATGTATAAGGAAGTAGAGAAGTATTTAAAAAGTTAAAAATGTAATATTTTCAGTGCTAAAATGAGAGTATGATTAAAAAGGAAAGGATTATTTGAATGTTCCCTCATATGAAAACATATATTTTCCATTAATCAAGTTCACTGAACACTAACACTAATGGTCAAAACTAATACCAATTTCTAAAACCCATACTACTGAACAAAAGACAAAAACTCAAATCACTTTGACCTGAAGTAAAAATAATAAAAACCAGACACTTAATGCTAATCACAAATCTGTGCAACTCAACTGCTGTTTAGCTTCTAAAAAAGAAAACAAACAAAAACAAAAACAAAATTTCTGCTCATTATTAGGCTAAAACTTTTTATTCATAAATGATGGCCATCAAATGCCTTCAAAGTAGTCTGATACGCTTTAAAACCTTGTAAATACCTCAGAAAATGTCAAGGACATTTAGTGATCACCAGTAGGCGTTTTTTAGATTAAACTATAGCACCCCTAAAGACAGTGGGATGAGAAGGAAGGGGAGCTATGGTGAAGTGCATTCATGAAGGCTGCAAGAAAATAGCAGCGTGCTGCCACTATACCCACAATCTAGGAACTCTTCGGCCCTTTTCACAGGTTTGAATCAGTAGTGATAAACACAAGCAAATAAATAAGATAAAATTCTAGGAGGAAGCCAGGTTTCCCTTGAAGGAGAAATCATGAATCATCTCCGTTACTCTGAGGTCCAGTTTTTCCTGAAAGATCTAACCTAAAACCTGGGTAGAAAGGAATTTCTACATTAATAGACAGAATTTGGTGCATGTGGGTAGATAAAAAGGACCAGTTAGCCATGAACATGAACCAAAAACATGTTGTACTGTGCATAAAAGTTGTAGAACTTATCCAAGCCTACCTGTAGCTTTTTTACCCTCCCAGATTTCATTCTTTGGAATGACCTTGGGGACTCTGAGTGATTCTAGATCCTCAAAATACTGTATCAAAGATTCCAAATTCAAACACTATAGATCAATGTTGATTTTAAAGTTATAAAACCAGATTGAATTGTGGAAAACCTCTTCCAAAAATGAAGTGAAATGATGGCCTTTGTAAACTCAACCCATCCACCACTGCCTCAGGTTTTTCCCCCTCCTCAGTACATGCTGAAACTGATTAGATCAAAAGCTGGCCAGTGGGAAACTTTATTACTTGCACTTCCATTTACTTTTAACAAACAAGCAGAGTTCTCGCCATATAAAACTTACCTGCTTTCTATATTTCCTAAATGCTCAGCTTTTCACTCTTCACAATAGATCAGCCAAAGCTATAAAGACCTTAAGCCATTGCTGCCCTTCTGGAACTCTCTGCCATTCCCCTGAGCAACATCAAGTAGATACAGGGCCTTTCCTCTGTATTCTTTCTTCATTGAGAATTCCTGAGCTGCCCTTCACATTGCACTTCTGCATTGGGTTTGAAGGAGGCACTTGCTTACATATAAAATGCAAGATTTCCAAAAAGTCACCCCATAAATCTGCCACCTTTTAGCCATATCATTTTTCTGATCAGGCTTCAAATCCTCAAACATCCTATAAATATGTCACATGTATACTAGTGAAAAGGAAACTAGATGACCTATTTTAATACAAGATAAAGGGGACTTCAGAATACAGTATATTATCAAGTATAAAAATGGATATTACATTATGTAAAAGCAGTCAATTTTCCAAAAGACAGATTTTTGGTTGACTATAAAGGAAACAAATATCTATAACCATGATTGGAGATGTCAACATTCTCCTTTCCATAAATGATTAAAAGAACATTCAAAAATCCTAATAACATAGGAAAACCTGTCCATCTAAGGCTCTATTTGTGCAGAAACACATATTTACAGTGTTTTAAAGTTCATTCTTATATCATTTTTCCATACAGTATGTTATGACCATATTATTTTATCTTCCCAAATTCCTACCCAGAGTCTCCCGCCTCTGTGCTCACCCAACTATATCTCCCTCTCCCTCTTCTCTCAATGAAAGATAAAAATCAAAACAAACAAACATGTGGTACATTTACACAGTGGAGTATTACTCAGCTATTAAAAACAATGACATGATATTTTCTGGCAAATAGATAGAACAGCAACAACAAATTATTCCTGAATGATGTAACTCAGACCCACAAAGACAAACATGGTATGTACTCACTCATATGTGAATATTAGTCATAAAGTAAAGGATAACCAAGCTACAACCCACAGACACAGAAATCTAAAACAAGAAGGCCTCAGAAGGTGAATGTAGGAATCTCAATGTGAAGGGGAAATAGGATGGACATTGCCAGTGGCAGGAAGGAGGGGACTAGAACAGGAATTGGGGATGGGAACAGCAGTGATCAGGTGAGAGCAGAATAGAGGGAGCAAGTACTGGGAGAGGTAGCTGACAGCTGGAATCTGGGGAACTAGAATCTCTGGAATGAACCAGAAACCTAGGGCAATGAAAACTCCCAAGAATCTACAGGATGACCATAGCTAAAACTCCTAGCAATAGGGGATCTGGAACCTATACTAGTCATCACCTGTACCAGGCAAGACTTCCAATGGAGGGGTTGGGACACCAACCCAACCACAAATCCTTCAACCTACAACTTGTTCTGCCTACAAGATGTGCTGGGGTAAATGTGACAAAGAAATTATGGGAGTTGCCAACTGATAATATAGCACAGCTGGAAAAGCACAGCTGGAAGCCCATACCCTGAGAGGGAGGTCACCCCTGAGGGTCAGGACCAGAAGCAGAATATCCCAGAGACCTTGGATAGAAGCCAAGTGGGAAAAAAAGCCAATGAAATGATTCTTAATAATATTTTGCTGTAGCCATAGTTTAATGACTCACCCTACTATTATCAGAGATGTTTCCTCCAGCAACTGCTGGAAACAGATGCAGAGACTCACAGCCTAATATTAGGCTGGGATCTGGAAATCCTGTAGAAGAGGGAGAGGAAGAATTATAGGACATGGTGATGTCAGGGACACAACAAGAATGCCCAGAGACAACTAACCTGAGCTCACATGGGCTCACAGAAACATAATCAACAACCAGGGAGCCGGCATGAGACTGACCTAGACCCTTTACATATATGTTACATTTGTATAACATGATCTTCATGTGAGACTCGTACAGTGAGTGCAGAGACTGTATATGACTCTCTTGTTTCATTTTGGGACCCATTCTTCCTACTAGATTGACTCATCCAGCCTTAATAGAGGAGGTGCCTAATCTCACTGCAACTTGATATACCATGGCTGATTGATATCCATGGGACACCTGCCTGTATCTGAAGTGAAGCAGTGGAGAAGAGGAGGATGGCCAGAGCAGGTTTGGGAGAGGAACTGGAAAGGGGATGAAGGGGAATTTTTGACTGGGTTGTAAAAACGAAACAACTAAACAAACAAGCAAAGAAAACATCGAGCCTGTTTTGTGTTGGCTAACTACTCAAGCGTGGAGGCGGCAGCCCTTGATTGTGCTTAATACGCACAGTGACATTCCATTGGAGAAATTTTGTGTACATTTCCCCTTCTCAGTGCTGGGATTGTTGCCTGTTTGAGCCTGTACAGGTCTTGTGCAGGCTGTACTGTTCCTGACTACACATATGTACCAACCTGTTGTGACTGAATGATACTGTGCTCTTAGAGTCATCTGTAACCTCTGGCTTTCACAATATGTATGCCATCTGGTTTGTAGATATTCCTGAGCCTTGGGAAAAATTTAAAACAGTTTAGAATTAAATGGAAATGAAAACACTGCATGGGACATGAAGAAGGTGAAGGCGGTTGGTTCTAAGAAGAAAGTTACAGCACTAAGTATCTACATCAAAAAGAACTGGAGAAATCTTCTACTAGTAAGGCACAGTTGAAAGCCCCAGAAAAGTAAAATGAATTAATACCAAAGTTGGTAGAGAGGAAGAGATAATCAAACTTTGAACTTAAATCAATAAATAATAAGTAAAAAATAGAAAAAATATAAAAATCAATAAAACAAAGAGTTGGCTCTTTGAGAAAACCCACAAAATTGGCAAACCTTTTTTTCAAATTAACCAAAAGATGGAGGATTAAAATCTAAATTAATGTAAACAGAGATTAAATGAGAAACACTATAAAAGAAGCCAAGGAAATTTGGAGAATCATAAATACATACTTAAAAGTCTGAATTCTACCAAAGTAGAAAATCTAAAATATGGATGAATTTCGTGAGATACACAACCTATAAAGTTAAACTAAGATGAAATAAGCTACTTAAGGAGACTCATAATCCAAACTGATTTTAAAAATGTAATTAAAAAGTCTAACCGAAAAAAATACTATGGTCAGATGGATTTAGTAGAATTCTTCCAGACCTTCAAAGAACTAATGCCAGAATTCCTCAAATTGAAACTGAAGGAACATGTCTGAACTCTTTTTATGAAATCAGTATCAGTATGATACAAAAACTACACAAAAACACAACACAAACAAATCCATTGGCCAATATTCTTTATAAACAGAGATGCAAAAATTCTCAATAAACACTTGTAAATTGAATTAAATATCACATCCAAAATACCCACTTTTTACAGTGTTCAACTTCTTATTTAGTGGCATGAAATCTTATATCATGTACATAGCAAACATGACCCAAGTTCAATGATGTTCAATGTTCTTGTATTAACAAATGTAAATTAATAGAAGTCACATTAAAGATATTCACAGATGATTATTAAATTAAAATCAGTTCTGAAAAAATTGTATGGAAATATTTAACAATCAACAAACTTATATGAAACACATAGATCAAAGAGGAAGTCTCAAAAGACACATTTTTAATTATACTGGACATGAAAGAAATGACATATCTAGATTGATGACATGCATGGAAAGCAGTGTTCAGAAGGAAAATGATAACAAATGGTTATAGTGAAATATTAGAGTCCTAGAATGAGCCAGCCACCCATGTTCAGTTATTAATCTTCATGTCATCAGAATGAGGTGAAAAGCTTTACACAGCCCTATATAATACAGCTCCACACTACCTTTTAAATCTCCTTTCTTCGGACATGGAAGGCAAAATAACCCACCTCCTGCCTAACTTCTTCTCAGTAAGTTCTCACTGTGGCAGTAGCCCTCTTCTTTCCCAAGATAAATGTGTTCTCCCTCCCTTTGTACAGGTTCCTCCACTTTCTTGCACTGAAATACTTTTCTAACCGCTCACTATCAACAACAACTTATTACAGTGTATAACTGCAGTGGCGTACCAAATGGGCCTCACATACACTAGATAAATGTGTCTTCCTGAGAAGCTCGTCAGTAGTCAGTGGCATGACTCTCCTGATCATGTTACACAGGGTCCTGGTCTAATGGAACAGGTCGCCATGTCCAATTTGTGTCTGTGAAGCCTACTAGGCTCTTTCCATTCTCATTACTCACAATTCAAAATTAGTATGAAAGTCAGAAGACCACAGAATAATTATGTTTTATTTGTATGCTACTGGCCAGGCCTGAAAGCTAAAGATATAACAAATGAAATTCAATCATGACAAGACTACATGACTGATTGTAATAGTCAAGAGGCACAATATGAATTTTGGTGAAAAATAATATGGTATCCTTTTTATTACAATATTTAGTAGTTTCTTTTGTATAAGAAATCCATAAGTAAATGGGTTTTATTGTCTGTATATTCTGAAAACAGTAAGTAATATGAAAACAAGTGGCTCAAGCTTTTTTTCTTCCTCCGATTACTGATCATATATAAATGCATAGTTATTTTCATGTTAGATAATTAGTAGGCTAAGAAACTGAAGATTTTACCATGAAATTATAAATGTATTGAATGGAAATGAAAATAGTTAGCTGCATTAAAGATCTACCAATGTAATCTACCAATATAATCTACCAATATATTCCTTGGAGACATAAAATAGATGATGTGATTATTTTCAGTACTGAGGATATTTAGCTATTTTTCTCATTACTGAACAGTTACAACTAGAATTATGCTCTTATCCAACCTAAGATTCTACATAAATTTCTGCTTTTAACTTTCCTTTATATATAACCATAAATTAATCCCAATGAAAGGTTGAATTGGGATTCTAGTAATTATGAATGTGTTATGAAACAAAACGACTTTTAGCATCTGAGAGTAGCTCAAGACATTCCCTACCACAGTAAAAAGAAAAAAGATGCTCTATTACTTGACATGAACTACATTTTGGACACAGACATGACAAGAAAGGAGGAATGTGAATTTCATGAAGTCAACTGTGTTAGGAGTTTATAGTTATATTTTGTTAATGATCTAACAAATAGAGCTAGCCTGAAGATAAGAGTACAAAGCTAGTCACACTAGTCATACAGGCCAGACAGTGATGGCACAAACTTTAATCCTAGCAGCCACACTAGTTGGCCACAGAGGCTGGGTGGTGGTGGTGACAGGATGAGACAGGAACTTACTCTCTTTTCAGTCTGAAGATTTCATAGAGTTAAGAGCTCTCTAGTGGCTTGGCTGCTTTGTTTCTCTGATCTTTCAGCTTAAACCCCAATATCTGTCTCTGGGTTTTTATGAGTCATGCTGCAGGAGTTTTAGAAAATATATATGAAATTCGTTACATCATACAGAATATAGTAAAAGTCTTTTCAATTATACACATAAAAATAAAATTTCAAATTTCATATAAGTCAAGTATAAAAAGATACTCAAGCTATGCATTGCAGAACAGAGGTTGCTGTGACGTGCACAGCACAGTGAGGTGTAGTGGCATTTCACTTGTATTTTAATAAATAAAACTTGCCTGAGGATCAGAAAAGTAAAACAGCCCCACTGGCCAGTCTTATAGACCAGGGAACAATAACACACACCTTAATCCCAGTAGCCACACTAGCTTGCCACAGAAAGCAGGCAGTAATGGTGTATGCCTTTAATCACAGACCTAGAGAGTACTATAAAATAAAAGTCCTCAGGCTCAGTCACATTCTGAGTGTTCCTGGAGGCAGGATCGCCATTTTGTACTGAGGTCGAGGTAAGAGCCAGTGGCTGGCTACTTTGCTTTTTCTGGTCTTCAGGTTAAACCCCAATATCTATCTCTCATTTTTTTAACTTTTTAAAATTGATTTTATTGAGCTATATATTTTTCTCTGAGTTTTTGTTAATCATGCTACAGTGAGGATTCAGAACTGTCTCGCTGTTGCTATTTTTTATAGAACTAAAACCTGTCCACACCTTGGTAAAATACATCCTGCTTGAGTAGGGAAGGAATTAAAATCTTTTTCTTCTAGAAATCACTAAAATTCCCTGCTCTTTTTGTTGAAATTTCATTGCTTTTGAATAATGTGTAATAATGTATGGATTTATAGGATTTATTATAATATCACATGTACACTGTATATAATACTCTAATCTGGGTAATTGGCAATTGTACAATTTTATATTTTGTCTTTAAGTCTGGGTTTCTCAGTTTCTAAGTTTTTAATAATGCATGTAATATACAAATTTATTATTGTAAACTGTAGTTCCTTTCTTAATCTATAAAGAATCAAAACTTATTATTTCTGTCTATGTTTATCCAGCATAGTCAGATGAGCCCTGTTACCCAACTTTTCTCTCTCCCTTTACCATGTGATTTTCCCAGACTTCAGAAACCACTATTCTACATCTTTTGGACTTCTCTGAGTTTCTATCTCATACATTATATCTAAAAGAGATTCACTTGAATGTACAATGTGATTACTAATTTATTCTCTTACCACATATGTGTAAGAGTTTCCTTTCGGTGTTAGAGTGCTCATCTAACATTTTAAGGCTCCTAGTTCAGTGTCCAGGACCAGAAATAAATGAAAGTTCCTGTGATCCACTTCCTTTGCAGTAGTGGCTTGAATGTAATTGACTCCATAATCTCATAGGGAGTGGTACTATCAGGAGGTGTGGCTTTGTTGGATTAGGTGTGGCCTTAATGGAGCAAATGTGTCACTGTTGGGCTGGACTTTGAGATCTCTTGTTCAAGCTTCCCTAATATGACAATCAGTCAACTTCCTGTCACCTGCAAGATGTAGCATTCTCAGCTTCAGCAACATATCTGTCTGCATGCTGCCGTGTCACCCACCCTGAATGGACTGATCCTCTGAAACTATAAGGGAAACACCCCAATTAAATGTTTTCTTTATAAGTATTGCCATGGTCATAGTGTCTATTCACAGCAATTGAAAACCCTAAGACATTAGCCATCTCATTATTTTATGTACTTGATAATAGCCATTCTACTTGGTGTGATATGGTACCTTGTTACGGGTTTTATTTAAATGCTGGTGGATAATCATATTTTCAGTTTCTTGTATTTGTGATCAATTGCATCTATTCTTTTAATAAATCTCTGGACAAAACACTTGCTTGTTTTTCTTTAAAGGAATTTATTTACACCTGTATGCGTGTGTCTGTGTTTGTGTGTATTGTACACGCATGCATGCTTATGCATATCTGAGGGAAGCAAGTGCAAAATCATTAGACAGAAGGAAGAAATTAACTAGGAAAAGTTGCAAAAAGTTAAAATATATACATTTAAGGAAGTAATTTAATGTTTGAGTACAGAATTTATGCCAGAAAAAAAAGAGAGAGACTTAAGTATGTGAAAAGATTATAGCATTGATGGATTCAAAAATCTTTGTAGGTGAAAACATGGTAGATTTCATGTTTTAGCTAGCTTTTAAGAAACAATGTAGTTATTTGAGAAGGAAATAATTTAAATTGGATACGCATAATGGTCAAAATAGTCAAAATGATGAAAAATAGTCAAAATAGTTATTGGAAAATTCTAAGGCTATATCCAATTGAAAAGCAGATAAAATAGCTGTGAAGCACTTCGGACATTGAACTTGGAAGCATCAAGCTGGTGCTGAACTAAGGTCACCTCCCTAAGGAAAACCACTCATAATACCCAAAAGTACTGTCAAGCTACCATGAGAGAAAGGCAATCACTATCCCTACCCAACTGTAATGTTTTTGAACCACAACAATGACTAGCCTGGCAAGATATCCTCATGCATACTGCAGTGGCTTTTATATCTTGGGAGAAATCAAAAGCTGCCTAACTGGACCTAATGCTCACTCTGGGGAAGGAACATATTATCTTGTATTATAAACCTAGGTAAAATTTGTGGCTGGAGAGACTATAGACCCAATAGAACTTACTTCATTCTCCTAAACTAATATATTCTAACAATATTCTAAATGCTTATCCTCCTGCCCACAGATAACTGTTACTCTCACACCCTATCAAAGAAACTTCTTTTTTTTCTTCCCAGCAGATGGGTTTCCACAGAGATCTAGAATGACGAAAATGCAGACAGCAAGTGGCCATAGGATGATCAGACCCAACTGACAAATCTATAACACCATCCTATTCTGAAGCCTTGGGAGAATTAGAGAAAGGGAGGTGGAATGTTTGTAATGGTAAGAAGACTAGGGCATAGCAGTGAGTGTCTTCTAGACTTAGCGGGGAAGCCCACCCATGCAATTTCAGCAATATGGATGCCTATACCAAAGGCCTACCTAGATAATGAATGCTAGTTTACATACTAAGGCCCAGGAAGTAGTTGAAGAGCAACAACCAATCAGTGGCAGCTGAAAACTCTCTTAAGAAATTGGCATATTCACATTTGGTCATATATTTATGATATAATTAACACACACACAAACACAATTTTAATGTTTTATAAGTGTCTTATTATGTGCCACTAGCTTGCTTCAGACTCACCATTTTCTCTAGACTTGTAGTGAATGCATAATTCTCTTGCCTCAGCCTCCTACATACCTTCCAAGTATTACAGATATGCACTACTAAACCCAGATTGCATAGTTATGGTAGTTCAACCTTTTTGGAAGACTTTTCAAACTATTTTTTATAATAGTTATTTCAATTATTGTTTTAGCATTGTTTAAATCTGGCCTTTCCCCAGCCCCAGCATGCTTACTGTATTTCCTTCTTTTGTGTTTTTTCACAAAGGCAATGCTAACTGCAGTGGGAACCTATCTTTTTGTGATTGTGTTTTCAGACATTGGTTTGCTGTTTGCTTGTCTTCCTTTGACAAATGTCTCTTTGAATTTCTCAGATCATCGTCTCAATTTTCAGTTAGATTATTCCCCTTGTTTTTCTGTTGAGTTCAGTTTGTTCTTTAGTTTATTTGTGTGCTCTGGGTATTAATTAATCCCTCCCCAAGAAACAGTTTGTATTTTCTTCCATTCTGTTGGTTTTCTTTTCCATCTTTGATGATTTCCATGCTGTGCCACAGCTTAGCTTTATGTCATTCCATTTTCACATACTTGATTGCACTTTACATTGTGCTTTACTCACTGTCTTGACTGTTTGTTGTGGTTTCTATCCCTGGGAATCATCATTTGGAACTGTGCATTTAAGTGCTCTGACTCTATTATTCTAGTATGATGGTTCTCAACCTACTTAATGCTAGGACCCTTTAATACTGTACTTCATTTTGGGGTGACCCCCAGTCATAAAATTCTTTTCACTGCTACTTTCTAACAATATAGCTAATGTTATAGATCATAATGTAAATATCTGTGTTTTCCAATTGTTTAGGTGATTCCTGTGAAAGAGTCATTGGAAAACCAACTGCTGAGAAACACTCTTCCAGTAATTTCAGGTATTGTATTTGCATCTCTGTTCTATTTCCGGTAGACTTTGTATATGAAAACACAGAAGGATACAATTTCATTGTTCTGGACTCATATTTTCAGTTTTTGGAAACTAATAATGGAAGAGGCAAACATTATTCTTAATACCATTATTAAAATCTATGGATGCTATGCATTAACCTCTGAGTCCTCTATTCCATTTAGTTAACATTGTATATTTTATTTAAAACTACTCAACTGTACATTTAAAATTAATTCACTTCTATATGCGAATTATATAATAATATAAATAAATTTTAAGAATTAAAAAACTCAAAATAAATAAACACAATCAAAATATGAATTTACAATTGGTAAAAAGATTTTTCTACCCACATACAAGAATGATTGGTTTTATTGTACAGGGCTCAAACCTAGGGGCCTGTGAACACTACTATCACTATTACTGAACTAAAATTTCCAGCCTTGAACTAATGTTTTAATGTATAAAATCAATCAATAGAAATTATGAAATGTACAACAATTTTTAAAATGAGAAAAATAAAGAAAATAGTAAAGAGAAGGTCTGGGTGGAAGGGAAATGGTGAGAATTGACTTCACTTCCTTTTGAAATTATTCATGGTTATTCACAATAGAAAAAGTGTGCATAAATGATGTGGTGATAAATAACAGTTTAATTTGTCAAAATCTTATAAATCCAAGTAAGACAATACTATAGTATAGTATAGACATAGGGATAAAATAGATAACCCTATTGTTAACAGGTGCATAATCAGTATAATGCTTTTCTAGCAATCTAAAAATGTTAATAGTAAAAAATGCAGAACTGAGGTCTGAACAGGAGCCCAGGCAGAGAAATTGAAGTAATGAGCACTGTCCAACAGGAAAGAGTCAGGATGGAAACAATCAAAGAACAGGTCATCTGTGTAAGTAGGAGGCTAAGCAAATGCGCTGAAGTTCACTCTTTGGCGGAGACTTGTATTTTATCAAACTTAAAGTGTTCTGTATTTCCATGTTAGCAAAGAAAACAATTATAGAGAGAAGAGAAAATCTACTGAATGGAAGGTATTTGCCAACTACTTACAGAGTATATAGAGCTCAAGATCTGAAAACAACTCTAAAAGAGCAAATATTCTAATCAATAAATGGGTCAATGTTCTAAGCAACCCTGTTTAAAATGGAATAAAATAATCAATAAACACATGATGCTGTTCAACAGTCTTAGCCATCAGGATTACACAAATCAAAATAATTCTGAGATTCTATTTCCCTGCAGTCAGAATGACTTTGTTTAAGAAAACAATAAAAACATATTTGGACACATAGTATAGGTCTGTAATTATAGCACTGGGAGTTAGTGCGGGAGGACTGCAGTGGTACAGTAAGTTGAAGTAGCTAGCCTGAGTTACATGAGACCTTGTCTAAAATAATTTTAAAAAATATAAAAAGAATGTAGGGAAATAAGAATCCCCTTTTATACTGTTGACTAAAGCGTAATTTACTCAAACATCTGTGGAAATTGATA
Organism: Ellobius talpinus; assembly: GCA_001685095.1. Taxonomy (NCBI): domain Eukaryota; kingdom Metazoa; phylum Chordata; class Mammalia; order Rodentia; family Cricetidae; genus Ellobius; species Ellobius talpinus. The sequence continues at coordinate 3,437 of LOJH01030963.1, read as the reverse complement.
TCAAGTTTTCTAAAAGATTGATACAATTCTACTGTATTCTATTCCAGTATATAGATGAATGCATCAACTCAGTAAATAATACTTATACACAGTACATTTGTTCATCAAATTGCAATTGACAGCAGCCAAGATATAGAATCGACCTAGGTTTCCATGAGAAGACAGAGAGATAAAAAATATGAAATTGTATCATTTCCAGTAGAACATATAGAGCTAGAGATCATGTTAAGATATACCCAGAAAGGCATGTATTAAATATTTTATCACATATTCAGACACCCAGAAAACAAAAGGCATGCAAGCAAAAGTAACACTATCAAGAGGAAGAAGGTTAAGGTTGGGGAAGAGGGGAGGAGGTGGTAACTGAAAAAGAAAATATAATAAAGGGTGGTGCATGAAAATTTCACAATTACAATTCTTATTTTAAACAAACAACATATAGTAATAAAAACCTAACATGGGAGGGTTTTGAAGGAGAGTAAGGAAGAGGTGTTGGAGGAAGGAAAGGAAGAGGGGAACTGATATTATTTCAATTAAAAACATTCCATTCCCTACTCAAGGGACATTTAAGTTGTTCAAAGAGGAAACATCAGTTGAAGAATTGTCTTGATCACATTGGCCTACAATGTACCTGTGGATCATTTTCTTGACTGAGAATTGATAGGGTGGGGCAGCCTACTGGGGCAGTGCTATCCCTGTTGATGTTGGCCTGGGATGTATAGGAAAACTAGCTGAGCTGAGGAAGTCAAAGGAACCAAGAGGTTATAATCTACAGAAGCCAAGGAAGGAAATCAAAACAGAATTTTGAAGCACAGACCAAGGATGAAGACTGCTTACTGACTTGGATCCCAGGAACTGATTGGCCAGTTAGTATAGATGAAATCACAGTCTTCAGGTTCTGCGAGAGACACAGTGTCAAAAATATAAGTGAGGAATTTGATTGAAAAAGACAACCCAATATCATTGCCTGGAGAGCCAGCCTCCAGAAGCATTGGTCATCAACTAACCCTATCAAGAAAGGCACATCAGCTAATGATAATTGGGCTGATTTGTTCTTGTTCCCTGACCCTAAGGAGCTCTGCATTCAACGATGTGCCTCAAACTTTAGATTATCTTCTTAGGTTTTTCATCTCAAAGCTATTTGACAATAAACATCTTAGTGTAACTCCAGTTATTCTCTCTCTCTCTCTCATTTTTTATGAGACAGAGTTTCTCTGTAACTTTGGAGTCTATCCTGGAATTCACTTGGTAGACCAGGCTGGCCTTGAACTCATGGAAATCCACCTGTCTCTGCCTCTCGAAAGCTGAGATTAAAGGCATGTGACATCACCGCCCACCAAATCCGAGTTATTCTTAAAGCTTTGTTTCAGCTGTTATGCACTCCAAAACTTGTGAACACATCTCCCAACATTAAGGTTAAAAGAATTTAAGCTAACTAGGTTAACTGGGACTCATTGTTTATTCTAATCATTAACCTAAGCTGTAGCTTAGGAGTCTATATGACTCCTCAATAGAAACTCATATTGTATCAGTGTGACACTTTCTTGTTTATATTTTTAACCACGAAAACTATTTAAACTAACCCTGTTGTTACCATTTAGAAAGGACAGATTAGGAAGAAAACATCTTCATAATAATCCACAGGTAAACATGTCCAGTAGAATGGGATGTTTCCATGAGATAAACACAGTCAGTGGTTATCTCCCAGTGCCCAGCCACATCATACCAGATACTAGAGGAAGATAACAACAGCATACATGGAAAGGCACAGCAGGAGCAAAAGATATTCTGGGGTCTGTGTTCTCTGGGTCTTAACTATCAGAGATTCACCAATCAGGGATTTTCCTCCTGGCGACTGAAACCTGAACTTCAATTGCCACCTGCTGCTCCACTGACATGACCCGCAGCACTCCTGTTTCAACCTCGGGCATCTCTAAGGATCTGAGCAGGCAAGTAATATGCTACACACATGCACACACATGGATGTACACACATAGATTACTGAGATGTTAGTTACAAGGAAGATTATATTATTTCTGTATTTTATAATTCAATGTGTCTTTTAAATAATACCAAGTTTATAGTCATAATTTGTTCTTGCCAAATACTTACAGTTTAATTGTTCTTAGTCTAAATATATCCAAATTAGCAAAAATAAACATATTTTCAAGCATTCTCTTACCTTTTTAACATCTGTGAGTGTAGTAGTTTGTCACCATTTGTTATTTATGTAAAACACTCTCATGTCACCAGCTCTTGTATACTCCCTATCCTGGTAGAGTAGAATGATCTCCAACATAGCTGTCCCCAGCAATCCCCCCAGAACCTTGTAAATTTACATCATTGGCTTCCACAACACAATTAATTTGTGCATGTTTCCTAGCAGCAATTAGCAGCCAGCAAAAGTTTTAATGAAATAAACTTGTGATTCCCACAGGGACTGTTTATAATGAACACTACAAAGCAACAAGAGCTTCAAACTATTTACATTAAGAATTGATTAATAACAAAGTCATTAAGCCCCATATTCGATTGCATATTGTGACAATTTAAGGGATTCTGCTAATTAAGTAATCATAATCGTTTGCATGTGCTATATCTAATTAACTTTTTATATATCTTTAAGCTTTTCCTCCAGGACCAATAGCATTCAAGTGGCAATAGCAAAAGGAACGTTTAAACAATTTCTTGGGATATTGTCTCCTGATAAAGTGGATTTCTATGAAACCACTTGGAGAGCTTAATCAGAGAAAGTGCTTGTTCAGGACGATTACTTTGGTCTACACTACAGTTGCTCTTGAGGAAATGGATTAACATTAGGTTAGGGTTAAAAGGACTTTAAATGTATCTATGTATATGAAATTCAGAAATTTGTTTTAAAACTTCTGAAAAACTTTAATCCTAGAGTTCTAATGTGTGAAAAAACAGTATCGATCTATTCTCTGTTTATGTGATTTAGAATATTACAGAGTCACCTAGGAAGATACTAAGCAGTTTGTTTTTTTTAAACACTGATCAGTTTATGTTTATATTTTCTCTAAGAGGGTGTACAACACATAAACATATAAACAGAACAATACAGGTCTCTCTTCCATAGTGTACATCAGCAATATACTCCAAATTCTGAATTTGCCTCGTTCATATGTCTCATAAGACATATTTTTGACATGTTCCTGGCAACATACCTGCCATATTTAATAGCAAAGCATTATATTTGCCTTTTATATAAATTGCATACATAGACATTCCTAAATACAGACATATATTACATCCCTACATTTCAAGAAACAAAAMTACAACAAAACTGAAGAAAGATTTAACTTTTTAAATGACCCCTTTTAAAAGTTGTTTGTGTGTTGCTGACTCTGTGTCTGTGTCTGCACTGAATGAAGGAGTCCACTGACACTAAAGAAGGCATCAAGTCCCTAAAACTGGAG
>LOJH01030962.1:2804-16960 GCA_001685095.1 Ellobius talpinus | reverse complement strand
GAAGCTCTGCCCCGGACCCGGGAAGGGGGCCTGGGAAGGCTGGAGGGGACAGTGGCCGGGACAGGGTAAAGTAGGACCCGGCCTTTGGAAGGGGAGCGAGGGCACCCAGAGTAGACAATGGATGAAGGCGTGGATGTGAGGCAGGGGCCAGCAGCGACTGGAAAGGGGACAAGGAACTCTGGGACTGTTGAGCTGGTATTTGGACAAATGGGCTGGCAAGTTACCGAGGGGACTCTGGAAGAGGATGGCAGGAGTTCACTGTAGCAGGAAGCAGCTGCCTGCTGGGGACTAGGATGGGGAGATTGGGGCCTGTCGTCTCAGCCCTTTCCTCCCAAACAGGAATCAGCACTGAAGGTTCTGGGGACGGATGGCCTCTTTCTCTTTTCCTCGCTGGACACGGACCAGGATATGTACATCAGCCCAGAGGAGTTCAAACCCATTGCAGAGAAACTGACAGGTACCAGAGATGCTGGGCACTCACGGGATACATACCAGGTCGGGTCTCCCTTTCCCCCCACTACTTTGGGTGCACGGGCTGCTTTGGCACCCAAGCCCAGTTCGGTCATGATTGTGAATGGTAACGCTGGCATTCCTCCTCCACTTCCCCGCCACATCATTGGCTTGAAGCTCTCTGTGGAGGTTCAGCCTTTACCCCTGGCACAGGTCTGGGGAGGTGGACACTGTCCTGCTAGCTCTACTTCAGAAGATGGAGACACCCGCTTGCCGGGCTAGAAGGCAGAGAACCAGGTTAGACCTGGCCATCTGATCGTGGCCTGCCCTGGCTCCCGGGGTTGAAGATTCAGAGGGGCTGTGAGCAATGGCCAATGTGCAGATAGTCACAGACAGGACCCACAGCTGTGTCCGCTGCTCTCTTGACTCCCAGGTGCCATGTGATTCCCAGTGCCTGCTAGCCAGGGCTGCCCAGGTGCAACTGTTAATTTTCGTAAAATAAGAGCAGAATGGCCTCGATCTCAAATAAATAAATTATAAAGCGCTTGTCCCCTCCCACCCAGGCTGGGTGTCGATGCACTTGTGAGTGTGGGTGTGTGTCAGATGGTCAGAGGATAACCTCGGTGCTCCTGTACCTCTTTCCCATCTTTTGTTTGAGGCAGACTCTCATTAGCACAGGACTCCTCCACTTATGCTAGGCTGGTGGCCAGCAAGTGGCCAGGGGTCCTCTCATTTCCACCTTCTCATAGTGCTGGGATTGCAGGTGCACATGACTCTGCCTGACTTTGCTTGTGAGACAAGTGCTCTCGTGAGCCCTCTCCCCAGCTCACACCGACACTCGCCCTCCTTCCCCTAGCTTTTGGAGATACTGGACATTGAACACACAGCTCTGTTTATATTACTCAATGTTTTACCACTGAACTAAGTTGTATAGCCCAAACGGGCCTCTGGTTTGCAGGCCTCCTGCCTCAATGTCCCCAGTGCCCTCTTCTGTTCTCAAACCTACGATCTTAGGCACCCACTTGGGCACCAGCTGGTTGTGGAAGCCTGTCAGTGGGTGAGAGTCAGGGGAGGAAGAAACCAATCATTCTCAGGGCCGGGTACCATAGTGCCATCATGGGCTTGCAAGCTTTGGGAGATGGGTATGAAGAATGGTCACTTGCTGGTCCAGGGTCCTGTGGTCACTGCTAGAGGAGGACAGTCAGGTGAAAATAAAAATTAAAAAAAATTTGTGTTTGCATGTATGTCTGCATGTATGTGCACCATTAGAGTGAAGTACCCTCAGAGGCCAGAAGAGGGCATCAGATCACCAGGAGCTGGAGTTACAATTGTGAGCTACCATGTGGGTGCTGGGATTGAACCCAAGTCTTCTTGAAGAGCAGCCAGTGTTCCTAACCACCAAGTCATCTCTCCAGCCCCATCTTTTAATTTTGAAATATGATCTCACAAAATTGCCCAGGCTAGTCTTGAACTCTGGATTCTCCTGCCTTAGCTTTCCACATAGCTGGGATTATAGGTCTGCACCACCGTGTCTGGTTATTTTTGTTGTTTTGAAACAGGATCTCTATAACGCAACAACAAAGGCTTGATCCACCAAAGCCCAGTTGTTCTTAATAATTACCACTGAAATCATTCAGTTTGCAAGGCTAATAATAACCTACACAATTCTCCCTTCCTTTCTCTGATGTTCAGAATGCTGTTCTAAATTTCTGCTGGCCAGAAGTGATGGTACACACCCAAAATCCCTGCATTCAGGAGACAGAGAGGGAATAGTACCACAAATTTAAGTCCAGCCTGATCTACATAGCAAGTTCCAGGTCAGCCTAAGACCTTGTCTCAAATTAAAATAAATAAATAAATAAAGTAAGTAAGTAAATAAAGGTTTTCCTGCATTGACTTGTAGATAAATATCAATTATCATATAAAAATTGTTTATTATTAGTGTGTATATGCACAATCACACGTGTGTGCCACAGTACACACCTGGAGGCCAGAGGATAAGTTTTGGATGTCCTTCTCTTCCCTCCACCTGATTGAGGCAGAGCCTCTTTTCTTTTTCCTTTTTTGTTTGTTTGTTTGTTTGTTTGTTTTTAGAGACAGAGTTTCCTTGGGTGGCCCTGTTTGTCCTGGAACTCACTCTGTAGACCAGGCTGGCCTTGAACTCCCAGAGCTCCACCTGCCTCTGCCTCCTGAGTGCTGGGATTAAAGACGCCTTTTGTGCCTTCACTGCCCAGCTGAGGCCGAGCCCCTCTAGTTTCTGTTGTACAGCACGTGTTGCAGGGATAGAGCTCAGGTCAGGCTTATGTGGCAGGCATCTCGCCAGCCCAAAAGCAATCTTCTGAACAGGGCTACTGTGGACTGGGCAGTTTCTTGAGTAACCCCTGGAGGGTCCACTTGGTAGGCAGAGGTGGGCCCTGAGCAGCTGCAGTGTGAAGAGGCAGTCTAGGTACTTCTGATAACTGTGGTTGAGAGGTACCAAGGATGTGCCCCATTCAGCCTGGCTAGTCACCAGTGCCACCACTAAGTGCCAGGTGTGGTCTCTGTACCTTCATCCATCCTTGGGAGCCTGGAGGAGAGCGCTATCATGCTTCATTCTGTCGTAGACAACCATTCTGTTGTTCCATTGCTTTGGAAGTTGCTTCATCCCCTAAACCCTGCATTGTGGCTCCATCCACATGGGAAATATGAGGAGCTTGGCATCTCCTTATGGGAGAGCAGCTCCTCGAGCAGGGAGAGACAGGTCAAGTCTCCGCCCACGGGTTCTCATCCAATGAAGTCATACGTCATAGCCTATAGCCTGATATGGCTTGCTTTTCTTTTTGCTAAGATTCCCTTGAATGAGTCCCTCACAGTCCCCTAAGATCCAGAAGAGGGTCATAACTAATCATGAATTCAGAGTGACACAGGCCTGGCTTTGAGTCCTGACTCCTGAAGTGACATCATCTCCACGTGCTTGTGAAATGGAATTGCTAATGATATCATCTGCTCCCGGGGTTTGCTGAAAGTAGTAGGATCCCTGCTTGGTGTTTGTCACTTTGGTGACTGTTAGTTCTTAGCCCTGTCCCAAGCCTAGCTCCCTCATCACAGGCATCCTGAGAGAAGTGAGGCCTGGAGTCCTGGGCAAGGTCTCTCCAGTCACCTCTGTCCCATAGGGTCAGTTCCTGTGGCCAGCTATGAGGAGGAGAAGCTGCACCATGATCCCAGCGAGGAGACTCTCACCATAGAAGCCCGATTCCAGCCTCTGCTCACAGAGACCATGACGAAGAGCAAAGATGGCTTCCTAGGGGTGAGTCGGGGCAAGGGAGAGATCACTGATGTCAAAACTGCCCATGTGCACTTGCTCCTGAGGACAGGCCTGTGCCCTCTTCCTCTTCCTCACCCTTGCCAGTGTCCCTCAGTGTACCCATGGCATCCAAGAAGCTGAGCTTGCTTCCTAGTTCGGTCTGGCGGGAGAGCAGGAGGAAGCTACAGGAGCCTGTACACAGGGAAGTCTGGGAGAGCTTCCTGGCAAGAATGACATCTGACAGAGGCTGTCCCCAGGGACAAATGGGTGGGCTGGAGCAAAGAGTTAGAGTCACGGAGCCCTGGTAATGGGCCCTTTCTGTCTGTTCCAACTCCTGGCATGTGGCAGGCACTCTGTCAATGGTGACCTGGATGCACAGTGCAGCATCTGGCGGGGAGTGTGGTGAGGATGAGCCCCTGGGGGAGAGAAGGGAGGAGACAGATGTCAGCTCCTTCCCAGCTCCAGGCCTGAGGATGCAGTGAGCCTATTGCAGGGCCATGCCCCGTCCCCACCCCTGCTGGCTGTCACCTGTCTCCTACCAGATCCTCTGGGTTTCCTTCCTAATCACGGGGTTGGGGGGGTTTGCTTCCCACCTCCGTGTCTGCTGCTCCCTCTGCCAGGAGCAAAGCAACCGTCCCTCTGCCCAGCCCATACCCGCTCAGCAAAGCCCCACTTCTGCATGAGTAAGAGCCTGTGGCAAAAGGTGGCAGGCAGGCCAGAGGGCAGGTGCGGCTGGCTCTGGGGCCAGTGACAGGCATGCTGGCTAGTGACACAGCAAGAGAAGAAGCTAGATTGCTGAGGGTCTCTGTTTGACCTTTAACCTTTGTTCTGCAGAAGCAAAACACCTCGGTGGGTTGGTTGTGAAATCAGGCTGGGGGTGGGGGTGCCAGCAGACCAGTTCCTGGAGTTGGTAGAGGCAGGGGGTGGATGGGGGGTACAGCCTGGAGGGTACAGAAGAGGAAAGGGCATGGTGTGGCTGCTGATGGAAAGTGGAGAGCAGAGCAGGTGATGGAAACTCCTGGCTGGGGACCAGTGCTCGGTGTGCTCTTTGCCCAAATGGGGGCTGTAAGAAGAGGGAGAATATCACCTCGTGGGACACAGCACATTGAGGTGGCTGGGGCACGTCAGGGGGAGTTCTGTAGGTGGAAACAAGGATTCAGCTTTGCATGGGAGACTAGGAGTGAAGGAGGGGTTGGCAGTGATGGCACTGCTCAGCCGATAGCTCCCAGAGAATGTTGGGAATGGTGGTGGGATAAGAACCAGGGAGACCTCAATACTCAGGGAGGCAGGGCAGTGCCCAACTCTGCCACAGCGCAGGACCCTTCCTCTGCAGGGTTGGCCAGCCCGTGAGCAGGACTAGCGGGCAGGCAACTCATCTTGGCCCTCCTTTGAGAACCTGCCTGTTAGATTCCAAGCCTGGCTCTTAACACTGCAGGTAGAGAGGGAGGGAGGGGCCTGCTGCCCAGCAAGGATTGGCAGTTTCCCAGTGGTCCAGATCTCCTCTGTGGGGGCAGGGAGTATGGTGGTCCTCCTGTCCTGGTAATGATGCCTCAAGGGCACAACACTTGCCTATACCCTTAAGACCATAGAGGAACTACAGATGGTAGAGCTGTAACAAGGGGCCACATACCTCCAGGGTCCTGCCTCTGAACTCCGTGCCATGTGTAGATAGCCCTCTGACTGCTGGCTAACTGCTTCTGCCCACACACACTCTTCAAGGGAGGAAACTGGTGAGGAAAGACCTTGCTCAGGGTCTGAACATGATGGGCAGGTGACTTGAGGCAGGGCCTTCTCTGGGGGTGACCCTCCTACTTTCCCAGGGTTCTGCTCTTTAACTCTGGAGTTTTCTGGCTTTTTCACTTCCCTTCATCATCAGACTCAATGGCAAACCCAAACTCTTGTCAGATGTGGTTTGGCGAAAGCAAGACTGCCTGTGGGAGCCAGGCAGCCTGGAGCAGGGCCTGGCACCCGGGACTGGTTGAAGGCTTATGCAGGGGATCGGGGTCGGACCTGTGTGAAGCCAGAGCTCAACCACCTTGGTCAAGGCCAGGTGGCCCCTTCAGCTACTCAGTGGCCCGGCCTGAGTAAGCTGGCCTGGCCTGGCTGGACCTGGAAAACCAGCGAAGCCCGGGCAGGGTATGTGTGAGATGAGCCACTCTCTGGTCGTGGCTGAGGTGTGACCTTCCCCATGCTCCCTCTGCTGCCCCAGCCTGTTGTCTGACTGGGCTTGAGGGGCATAGACAGGGCATCCCAGAATGCTGCTTTCCCTGTCCCAGGTCTCCCGCCTCGCTCTATCAGGCCTCCGCAACTGGACAACTGCAGCCTCACCAACCGCAGTGTTTGCTGCCCGCCACTTCTGGCCCTTCCTGCCCCCTCCAGGTCAGGAGCTGGGCCAGCCCTGGTGGATTATCCCTGGCGAGCTGAGTGTCTTCACAGGCTATTTGTCAAACAACCGCTTCTACCCACCGCTGCCCAAGGACAAGGAGGTAAGGGCAGTACCAGGAGAGGCAGGCCACACCAGCCCCAGCTCAGGGGTGGTCCTTCCTATCTGAACCTGGACCCAAGTACCAGGCATCCCTCTCCTTCAGTGTCCCGCCCTCTGGGCCTCAGCTTACAGACCCAGGCCCTAGGGTCCGACAAGCCAGCCAGGGTCTCACTGCCGCCCCTAGGTCATCATCCACCGGCTGTTAAGCATGTTTCACCCACGCCCCTTCGTGAAGACGCGCTTTGCCCCTCAGGGCACCGTGGCCTGCCTAACTGCCATCAGCGACTCCTACTACACGGTGATGTTCCGGTGAGTGTCACAAATCTTGGGAGGGTAGGGGAAGACCTATCCATTGACCCCCCAACTTTAGTGCCTCCCTCTGTGGACTCAGGCTCTCTGAACCTCAGTTTCCTCCTCGGTGGGTCAGGGGAGTAATTACTTCCTCAGAGGGCACATGATTTGGTGAGAGATGTCTGGAACTTGCCTAGCCCTGAAGTGGACCTGGGTGGTGGCCAGGATGGTATCACCCACACAGAGGAACACATACACATGCACACATGTGCACACCTTGGATAAGGAGGTAGGGGGAAGGTCGGGGCAAGGCTTCCAGGGAAGGCAGCACAGAGATTTTGTCTTCAAGAACAGCGCCATTTGAAGTGTCTCCTGCTGTCTCCCTGTCCCTACCCCTCAGGAGTCTGGCCAAGGCTCCCTAGGTTCCAGGGGAGATTAGGGAGGGTTCCAGGCTTAGTAAACCCATTCCCACAGGATCCATGCCGAGTTCCAGCTCAGTGAGCCTCCTGATTTCCCCTTCTGGTTCTCACCCGGCCAGTTCACCGGCCATATCATCCTGTCCAAAGATGCTACACACATCCGTGACTTCCGGCTGTTCGTGCCCAATCACAGGTAGGAGCTGCTCCCAGCACAGCCTCAGTGCCCTCTGCTACTATGTTCTGCTACTGCTCCTGTTACCCTGTCCCCTGAGCCCAGACATCAGGGGGCCCAGGGACCCTTGAGTCTCTGCCCTTTCCCTTGCCCCCCAGCTTGGGGAACCTGGCTGCTGACTAAGAGGAGGCAGCGTGAGGTAGCTAAGTGGTCTTCCTGTCTACTCACAGACATCTCCAAGCATTCCCTCCTCCTCTGTGGGAAGCCAGCAGTTTACAGAGAAAGGACCTAGAGCCCAACAAGATACCTCGAGCCTTCACTGCTGCCCCATAGCCACCAGCAGGCCCTCCCTGGAGCTGGTATTCTCCTAAGGCAGCCCAGCTAGCCTGCGTATGCCACTGAGGGGAATGCCAGCAGCTGCACAGGGCCCATGGGTGTCTAGGAAGGCTTCCCAGAGAGGTGACATCTAGTTCAGCCCTATGTCAGCTATTTGCCTGTTCAGGTCAGCCCCATCAGCAGATCCTGGGACTGAGGGGGTGTGTGGAGGGTGGAGATGGCTTCCAGAGAGTCTTCCCTTATAGCAGGTGGACTATTAACAGGCTCATAAGAACCTGTGCAAGGCTGGGACCTGAGCTGGGAGCCCTGAGGCCCTGATTCAAAACTTGCTTTTGGTAGCAATGGGCTGTGTGGCTGTGAGCAAGGCCCTGGCCCTCTGGGCCCATTTCCTCGCCTTCCAGGTAGAAGGCTGACTCCTGCCCTGTTTCACCCATGGGGCAGGGATAACCATGGTTGGGAGAGCCTGAACCCCCTGAGAGAGAGGGACAGGACAGAAACACGGTTGTACACCTGCCCTCATGAGTGTTGCCAAGTGGGGCGGAGGATGGCCTCAGTGTGCCTGTTTTGAGGTCCTGGACTGATTAACACAGGAGGTAGATGACCAGGCAGAACTTATTGCTTCTGGGCCTGTGTCTAAGAACCTGGCCACAGGGACAGCCCTGATGGTATTCAGTCACTGCCACAGAGACTATTGCGTGGCAGTCCTGGGCCTCCCCCGTGTGGCAGGCCTTCAGATTGCGCAGACCAAGCCAAACTTCTGATGTCCTCTGCAGGCAAGAGCCAGCCTGGGAGGTTTTTCCAGGGGCCTCTGCACCAACAGGGTTCTTCCTGCGGCCTCATCCTGGGTCCTGCAGCGAGTCACTGGCCACCTCTCTGCCGCAACAGTATATGGGTCATGTGATGAGAGTCCTTTGAACTGTCGAGGCCTGGCTCAGGCTCTGCTGTCAAAATCCCAGTGACAGCTCTGGAGTATCAGTGTCTCCATCTGTTGATAGGACAACTGCTTGCATTAAATTAGATGGCACCAGCCGCACGGTGGTGGCTCACACCTTTAATACCAGCACCCAGGAGGCAGAGGCAGGCAGATCTCTGAGTTTGAGGCCAGCCTGGTCTACTGAATGAGTTCCAGGACAGGCTCCAAAGCTACACAGAGAAACCTTGTCTCAAAAAAATTAGATGGTACCTGATGTGTGACTAACGGGCTTTGATGGTGATGTTGTTTTACTGTGGCCATCCTCAGGTCACTGAATGTTGACATGGAGTGGCTGTATGGGGCCAGTGAGACCAGCAACATGGAGGTGGACATCGGCTACATACCCCAGGTGAACACTCAGGTGCCCCTACCCAGATGTGTCCAGCTGCAAGGCTTTGCCCTGAGCCCCGTCTCCCCACTTCTGCAGAGTAGACCATCCCTGAAGGTTTCTCAGGGCCCCCTCTCTGAGACACACCCCTCACCACTGACTTCTGGCCCAGATGGAGCTGGAGGCCACGGGCCCCTCAGTGCCCTCTGTGATCCTGGATGAGGATGGCAACATGATTGACAGCCGCCTGCCCTCGGAAGAACCCCTCCAGTTTGTGTTTGAGGAAATCAAGTGGCACCAGGAGCTGAGCTGGGAGGAAGCTGCCCGGCGCCTAGAGGTGGCCATGTACCCTTTCAAGAAGGTGAGACTGGGCATATAGGCCAGGGTAAGGCTCCATGCGGCCAAGGCTGGGAGCTGTATTCTAGTTATGGGCACTGTGCTGGAACTTGGGGCTCAGGGCCAGCTTGGATGTGATATTCCTGGGATTCCTCTCTGCACCTCTAAACTTGAAAAAGGGTTCATGTGACTCAGCCACGCCCCTTCACACAAACACACACATGCACACATTTCCCATGTACCCCCAACCCCCCGCACATGAATAAATACATACTTCACAAGCACAACCCCAAACAGGACCCCAGCCACTCAGTTTCTCTCTTGGTTTGACCACAGGTCAACTACCTGCCATTCACGGAGGCCTTTGACAGGGCCAAGGCTGAGAACAAACTTGTGCATTCCATCTTGCTGTGGGGAGCCCTGGACGACCAGTCCTGCTGAGGTAAGGTAACACCCTGGTCAGCTCTAAGAGAAAGTGGGGACCTTCGTACCCTGTGGATGGGGCACAAGAGGCTCTGGGACAAACATAACTTGAAGCCATAAGGACCTGGGCCACCTAGGAACTGATTCCCAGGGGAGGTTTGCTGTGCTCAGGCTGAGCCTAGAAGATGACACCAAGTGTAGAAGAAAAGGCCAGACATGTTCATATTCAGCCATTTTAGTTTGGTGACCTTGACCAAGCAACTTCCCCTCCGAGCCCATTTTCATCATTGGGTGCTAATGTATCTATCTTATACTCTGTAAAGTCAAGTCTCCAAGTGAGAGAAAAAACAGTGCCAGAAGCTGGGCTTGGGTTTCTTTTCTTTTTTGTTTTTTTAAAGATTTTTTTTTATGTATTATGTATACAGTATTCTGTCTGCATGTATGCCTGCAGGCCAGAAGAGGGCACCAGATCTCATTACAGATGGTTGTGAGCCTCTTTGTGGTTGCTGGGACTTGAACTCGGGACCTCTGGATGAGTAGCCAGTGCTCTTAACCATTGAGCCATCTCTCCAGCCCAGGGCTTGGGTTTCTTATCCAGAATGTTCACCAAAGACCTTCTGGAAAGTTCTCTGGGTGTCCAACAGTGAGTTCAAAGTGGATTAACAGAAGTGAAGCTGGCAGGGAGGGGGGAGTGGTAATTGGAAGGTTTCCTGGAGAAAGTGACTTTTAAACTCAGAGATTAGAAGTTTGTCACCTGACAGGAAGAAACGGGTTTGGGGTAGAAAGTGTCTGTGTAAAGGCCCTAGAGACAGAACTAAGTGGATTGAGAAGCTATAGCTGCTAACAAGGTCCCAGCCACCCTGGCCTCAACCCAGGATGCCAGTATGTTCATGTTAATCCCACCGTCCCTTCATTCAGCATCTACTCCTTGGGGGTCTGCTGTTGGCTTTTTATTATTTCTTGAGACAGCAGCCCAAGCTAGCCTATAACTCACTCATCATGTAGCACAGGCTGGCCTTCAATTCATAGCAATCCTCCTGCCTCAGCCTCCTGCATGCTAGGATACAGGTGTGTGCCACCACTCCTGGATAGTATCTACTCTTTTAACCTGTTATTTCGTCTGGGTGCAGAGACATTCTGCAGCCCGCAGGGCTTACCCAAACTGAGATCATTGCTGTAAAAATTAGAGCTGTTCACCCTTGGCCTTGCCCTGAACAGGTTCGGGGCGGACTCTCCGGGAGACTGTCCTGGAAAGCCCGCCCATCCTCACGCTCCTCAATGAGAGCTTCATCAGTACCTGGTCCCTGGTAAAGGAACTCGAAGACCTGCAGGTGAGCAAGGGGTCAGGGGGAGCAGCCTGTGGAGTTCCCAAGACGGCATGAGGCCCAGGTACCAGGAAATAACATTGTTCCTCACAGGTCCAGCAGGAGAACCCACTCCACAGGCAGCTGGCAGGCTTGCACCTGGAGAAGTACAGCTTCCCTGTGGAGATGATGATCTGCCTGCCCAATGGAACTGTGGTGGGTCCCAGGGGACAGGGAGCAGGGGACAGCGAGCATAGGGGGTGGTCTCTTCCTGAGTTCGTCTCAGCTGGTCTGAGGCTGTCATCTCCATCACTGGCATAGGGATCCTGAGCAGGAGATCCTGGGGTGGGGGTGGGCACGTACAGCAAGGCATTTAATATAGCAATAGAGTCAAGATGTCCCCAAGGGAACCTCGCTGGACAAAACATGGCCCAAGGGAAGGCTCCCTGGACCACTGAAGCCAGGAAGGGAGGGTAGAGAGGAATAGAGGAAGGCCTGGCCTGAGCCAACATTCCAGATCCCCTTCTCCGGGCGGGCTGCTTAGAGGGCCTGGCATCAGGTCACAGCAGCTTTGAAAAACATGCCCATTTTCAGAGTAGTAGAGCAAGGCTCCAACTCTGAGCAGCTGCCATGTTCAGTCTCAGTGTGGCCAGAGTGGGAAGACAGGGCTATGGGAGGGTGGTGAGCTGGCCAGCCTCTAGGGAGGGTAGTCAGGAACGGGAGCTGGCTGTATGAAGGGAAAAGACAGTGTGCTTGAGTCTTCTGCTGGCCCAGGCCCAGGCTCAGGCTCAGGTGAGAAGCCCCTGGCAGTGTTGGGGAGCCAGGGAGGAAAGGCCCAGAGGGACAGTCAGGAGGCTCGTGTGTTACTGGCTCCTACCCCATGGGGCCTACCCTGAGGTCCTGAAGACAAGGAGACAGAATTTTGGGAGACTCTTGACTGGCATGCATCTCACATCTCCATTGCTTCATTTCCTCGTGGCTCACCCATCTGCTCATTCACTGCATACCCACCCCACCAAGCTCCTCAAAAAGGCATAGACACGGTGGCATTTTGGCTGAGGTAGAGAGAATCTAAGGAGGCACACTAAACATGGGGCACACTGAGCAACAGGGCACACTAAATATGGGGCACGCTGAGTACCAGGCACGCTGAGTACCAGGCACACTGAGCACGGGGCACACTGAGCACTTGGATAGGTGTTCGGGGTCATGAGAACAGAAGAGGGGCCATTTGTGAGGCATAGTAGAGGAAAGATGTTTTGGAAGGTGGGTTTTCTGGTGAGGTAGGGGGGCACTCCCTCTGTAGAGGGCTACATGGGGGCTGAGGAAGAGGGGAGCAGCCTGGCCTGGGCAGCTCTAGCCAGTGTGATCACCCTCAGTGTGCTAGCCTGTCTGATCTCACCCCAGCGTGAAGCTGGCAGAGGCTGCGATGGCCTGGGCAGATGTGGCCTCGGCCTCTCCAGTCCTCCTCACCCAGCCCTTCCCCCAGGTCCACCACATCAATGCCAACTACTTCCTGGACATCACCTCCATGAAGCCAGAAGACATGGAAAACAACGTCTTCAGCTTCTCCTCCACCTTTGAGGACCCATCCACAGCCACCTACATGCAGTTCCTGAGGGAGGGACTCCGGCGTGGCCTGCCCCTCCTCCAGCCCTAGGGAGCCTAGAGTCCTAGAGAAACCGGACCTGGTAAGAACCTCGCGGACAGATTCCACACACCCTGGAGCCACAATGTTCTCCATCCACTTCACACTGGAATGACCTCCATGTCACTCCCAGGCTGCCTAGCGAGGTCAAAGGCCAACGGAGGCTGCTCCCTTCACTTAGCCTGAATGAAGGTGGCTAGGTAAAGGGCCTGGGTGAGTGTGTAAATGAGCCAAAGGCCTGCTACCACTACCAGTTCTTCCGTTCTCATCGGGCTCCCAAAGCTTCAAGCCCCCCGAAACAGGGTCTGGGGTGATCTCTGTGGCCCTTTCACACAGCGATGTAGTTCAGGGCCTTGGTGCTGGGAAGACAAACTGCCCCTTCTTTCTTGGCTCCCCTCTCAAGTCAAAGGAATTTATGAGCTTGGCCCTGGGTGCCAGGCTGCCAGCCCCATGCCTGGTTGGCACCTTCTGTCTTGGCCATCCCCCAGGCAGCTTTCTGTGCCCAGTGCCCCCAGCTTGGAGTCGTTGTCAGCCAGAGACAACTGTGGAAGCCTGTGTGCAGGGCCCTTCTACAGAAGTGAAGACCATATTGTCACACTGGCCCACTTCAGAGCTCTTCATGGACCCGATGGCCCAAGCCCAGTCCTGTCTGGGGAGTTGAAGTTCACTGTGAAGTAGGTTGTACTTCAGCGATGGGTTCTGGGGCGTGGGGTCCTACTGCCTGCCCTAGCACGGGTTCATGACAGGACCATTGGAGTCAGTGTCCCCATGACACCTCCCACCCTGACCCCTACTCCGTAGAAGTATAGCCCAGCCAGCACTGTCTAGGCCCTCAGGGTCCTGCGGACAGACTCGCTTGCCACTGGGTGATCATCCATTCCCCCGGGCTACTCTTAGGGACTCGGTCCACATCCTGAACCACTGACCATGGCCAGTCTTTTTTATACACACAGAAAAGTGTTTTTATATGAACGTTCTCATTTTATATGAACTTTCTCACAGTTTATATTTTTTAAAAATCTGAATGCTGAGGAGAAAGAAGGGGGCAGTGTCTTCCCCCAGCAGCAGCCACATGATGGCTGGGTCTGAAATCCCAGATGGGTCCAGCCTGATGTCCTCGCAGTTGCACGTGGGGGGGTGGGAATACTCCCGTCTTCCTTCTCTTCTACCTTTTTTATAAGTAGTCCTCCGGAGGGTCAGCCTTTCCCCAGCTCTGTCCTGCGCTGCATAGGGCCTTGACTTCACCTGGTTCCCTGTGTGCCCAGTTCTTTCCCCTGCCCCACCAGGGGCTCAGCCTTCAGCTTGGCAGAGGAGGAAGGCTGGTAGCCGTTCCCTGAGCCCAGCCCCTCTGTCTGCTGCTGGAGTCACCCCATGAGCCCACCTCAGAGTCTCTGGGATGCCCTGCAGCAACCACCCATGTTTTCTCACTTAGTTCTCACAATGAAACCGTGAATTGGAAAATCGCCCCCATTTTCAGATGAAGGTGCTCGCATCTTGGGGAAGCCAAGTGGCTTCTCAGGGTCACTCAGAGCTCTGGAGTTGTGATTTAAATCCACGTGACTCCAGCGGCTGTGTGTTGGTTTGGGGGGTGCTTTGATACCCCTACTCACTTCCCCCCATGGTGGAAGGAACTCCTCTAAAATCATGACTCCTGTGGGCGGTGGTGGTGCGTGCCTTTAATCCCAGCACTCGGGAGGCAGAGGCAGGT
>LOJH01030960.1:0-16960 GCA_001685095.1 Ellobius talpinus | reverse complement strand
TGACCCAAATATCTCACCTTAAATAAAAGGAAAAAATGGAAACTGCAATAAAACTAGGACTCAGATTATCTGAGGTCTCAGAGAATTACACAGAGAGTAACCAGAGAGAAAGATTTTGTGTTCTTTCATGTATCCAAACTGAAGCAATTTTATTGATGGTGCCAATGTTTTCTGAATGTAAGTGAAGGCTCCTCAAAAATCCCTTTTAAATGTTATATTGGCAGCAAATTAAAATTGGCTGAATGTGGACGTTTTCTCATTGCAAGGTCTCTATGGAATGCAGGTGCCAATCTATTTAGACTATCAAATCCTACCTGACTAGAATGTCACTCCTGGAAATCTGAAGCTATCACAGTTACTGTAATTGCTACATTGCTTTCCCCAAAGCAAAACAATGTAGGCTCTTTTCTATCTCTGACAAAGCAGAAATAACTATTATTTAATGGCACAAAAGATGCTGAGCCCGGAGTACTTCATAGTGTATTTCTCTCGTGGTAAGGAAGAAACAGAGAGAGAAACTACCAAGATTTAGCGTGGCGATAACAAACATTTCAATTAGTGAGAGTATAATATCCCCGATTTCACTATAGTGATTAAGTTTAGAATCATGTAATTTGTAGACTCAAATGAAAAGGAAGCATTTTTATATTAAAATAGAACAGGGACATGCAGACAACTAACTTAGTATCTCATCTGGCTGATGTCGCTTGGCAGCAAATGCTTTAATTTGCTGACTCCTGTGTGTGAGAGTGTATATTAATGGTGCCATAGTTGCAGATGTTAACCAAGTCTGGAACTATGTGTATAATCTACATCTCCCATATAATACTAAACAACAATTGAATCACCTGCTTAAGTTTTGAACACTCTACTTAAAGTTTAAAAAGATCACTTTATAATTTACACATTTCCCCCAAATTTTTGTGTTTAAATAATATGAAAGGACTATTTCAGTGTTGCTATCAGTGTTTTTAAATTCTCAGCTCTCACTCAGATAAAGGCATAGAAGTTTCCTTGTGATCTATTGCTTTTGCCCAAACACATGGAAATCAATCTATAAACTATATATTCCTGTGTATAAACAAGAAACCTACATGATAGTGCCTTAGAATTGGGCTCTTGCAATTTTAAAACTGAGGTGATTTCAGAGAATGTGACCTGGTATAATTTCAAAGGAATGTGACATAATGTTTTACACACAGGATCACCGAAGGTCACATTTGGAAAAGTATTCAAGTTTAATTATTCCAGTCTCCCAAAAGAATTTTGAATCCATATGTCCCACATAATTCATGGTTTTCTTCTAGGGTAAGAAACTGAGTATCCTGTGAAGGAATGCCATTTTTTAGTTTTGATCACATTCTTCTTAATGATTTTTAGTATATTTTATCTCTTTTATAGCATAATCCAGAATTATGGCTTCAAGAATTTAAGAAAATATTTAGGAAGTAGATAACTATAGATAATAATCTTTATTTTCTAAATATAATAATAATCCTTTAAAATTGCATAACACTTCGATAGACTTATTTTTTCTACTATGGGGGAATCACTTGATCTTCAACTGGACCCATGTAGCTGGTGGAGAGAGATGTACTTCCCATGCTTAGGTGCTCTCCCATTTTGTTTGGATATTTGTTTCAACATTAGAGTATTTGTGTATGTCTCAAGTTTGTCATTTAATACTAATTAATGGTAGTTCGTTCGCTGCCTTTTATTTTTATATTGATTATGTCATTATTGTGATGTTAGAATATCAAAGCTAGAAAAGGAAGGTAAGGGTGTCTGAAAATCTCAGCTAAAGTAAGATGTATGAAAGCATCTACTTCAGTGTAAAGAACTGAGTGCTATAGCCCACAAATTTATACGTTAAAATGTTCCCTGATGTGAAGGCCTTTGGATGGAGCCTATAAGAAGACTGAATCATGAAGGTAACAAAGCTCATGAGTAGAAATAACATTATTACAAAAGAGAACAATCCTAGAGAGTTCTTTAGGTCACAAGAAGGACAAGAAGACGGTTCACTGCAACCCAGACAGAGAGCCTTACCAGAATCCAACTAGCCCAGCATCCTGGTTTCTACTTTGTAGCCCTCCAGACATACGGGAAACCATTTCTGTTATTTTTTAGGGCACTCAGTTGTTGGATTTCCTTTATTCTAGCCTCGTGTTGGAATGTCAAAATGTTGTTGGTTGTTTGGCTCTTTGTTGGGGGGCCTGCCACCCAGCTGCCAAGTTATGACACAGACGTGTGTTCTTAGTTATAGATGCCCAACCTTAGCTTGCATTGTTTCTAGTCAGCTTTGCTTACCTTAAATTATCCCATCTACTTTCTGTCTCTGCGATTTTCCTTTTCTGATTTCTGTATATCTTACTTTCACTGTTACGCTGTGACAGGCCACGTGACTGGGTGGCTGGCTCCTTGCATCCTCCTCCCTTTGTTCGCTTGTTCTTTTTTTTCTCTTCCAGATTTCTCCTAGTTATACTCTCTGCCTGCCAGCCCCTCCTATCCTTTCTCCTGCCTTGTTATTGGCCATTCAGTCACCAACAGGCAAAGAACTGCAGAGTTGAAAAAATGCATTATGTGGATATGCTTTAGTATGTGCTGTAACTAAACTGAATTTAAACTATGTTCTAAAAAGTGGATGATATTCAAATATAATACCTTGCTTCTTTTACAGTCATATTTTAAATAATTTTTAATCAGAAAACTATTTTTTTAATCTAAGAGGTTGCTCTTCCTATCTGAGAACTTAAATGGAAGAGGGTTATGGGAAACACAAGAAACTGAAATGTAGAATTTTCTGGAACTTGGATAGTGAGTAAATTCTTTTTAGAAACATAAAAGTACAGCTTTGATTTACTATTTTATGCCTGAAAAGCTGCATTTTGAGTCAAAGGAAAAGGTTTGCAGTTTTTTATTCTTTTTGCAAGTTTTACTATAAAAGTTATACAGACATTATATCAATGTGTCATAGAGGAGTTTGAATACACCTAGAAACAGATAAAGAAATGGTCATTGACAGAGCTGGCATATCTTATTTCCCACATTGAACACTTAAATTGTCCTCTCACAGGAAAGACAGAGGCGCTACACATTTGGTGTCCCTATGAGGCAGAGATCCACTTGGAATGATGCTTTTTCACCTTTTCTCTAAGTGTCCATCCCAAACAAGGTAACATAAAACAATCAAATCAGCGAGTAATCAATGCAATTGAAGGTGTCAGTTCATGTCTACCCAGAGCTCCATGAGGTATTATGCTTCAGGCCCGTTATATAATGTTGATAGTCAAAGTTGCCGTCTACACAGTGGTCAAGGGAGAAATGACTTTCCTCTTTTCATATTTGCTATACCTGGAATTGAGGCAAGATAACTGATGAGATGAATATTCCATTCTATAACTTGTGCACTTTGTTATCTGGTAGGCTCAAAGAACATACCCAGGTAAGAAAATATTGGCTTAGGATTTATAAATATGCATGCTCTCAGATAAGAGAAAATTAAGCTTTTAATAATAGAAGACAGGTTGGGTAAATGATGAGGCTGAAAAAAATTTAAATGGTATAAAATGACAATATTAGGAGGATTAAAGTAATAAAGTGTATTATATTTGTATGTGTATTATATTTCAGGTACCTATAAATGATTTAAGCAGAGACAGTAAAAATAAAGTTCTTTTGCATATTATATGTAAAATGCTTTTAAATGATCTAAGTAGAGTTAGAGAGATAGTCAGCAGGCCATTATAAAGATCAAAGATGCAAGAAAAAGAGAAACATTTTAATTACTCTACACTTTAGAATATAAACAGCTCGTGGGGTGCAGGAGGTGGTATGTGAGGTTGTCTTTTATTCCAATAACATCATTTATCATATAACCCAGAGGCAACTGCTTAATGAGAAATATTTTAATTAGAATTCAATTAGACACAAGATAGTCATGTTTCAAATCCCAAGATAAAAAAAATGGTCATAGAAATTAAAAGTGATTCAGAAGAAACTTGTCATTCATTTATTTCTTGGGAACCCACAGGAAACAAACTACCACTTTGGATTGGGTATAATCTCAGTGTTTACAGGTTGGAGGCTTGGTCGACAGTGTCTTGACATGGAACGTAGGAAGACATTAGAATGTGGAGCTCAGTTAGGAGTCATTAGGTCAGCTGGACACCTAGTCTTGGGAGAAATTATGTGAACTCACTCTGTCTCAGTCAGTTTGTTTCAAGGGTTATTGCTTCCCTCACACATTTGTTGCTGCATTGTGAAGCTGATAGCCAAGAGGTCCTCACCAGAGCACAGCCAATGCTGGTGTGCTGCTTTGGGATTTCCAGATCTGTTAGCTACATAAACTTCTTTAGGGAGTAAGTTAACCAGGTATTTTGTTATAGAAAGTGGAAAATGATTATTACATCTATGTTTATCCATTTTGTATTTATTATAAAGATATAGCAAAATGTCAAAGTTATAAAGTTAATTGGGGGCTCATCAGCATACAATGAAGGTAAAGCTGATGTGGTATGACTGTCAGGCTTAATATATTCACACACAGAGAGATTTGCTGTTAGCATGACAAGGACAGAATCTAATATTCCAATATGAAGGAGTTTTAGTAGAAAATAAAATTACAGATGGGTTGAGGGCAAGCAACTGCCTTGTAAAGACTCGGGATTTACTGATGGGGGTCATGCTTAGGAAATCTTTCACAAGGTTGAATCTTGGGGAAGAATGGAAGCCAAACCAAGAGTGATGAAAAAAAGTCCATGAAAATCTGTGTAGGATATATTCCAAGCATATGCTGAATAAAGGATTTCATCAAAGACTAGACACTCCAATGTCAAATGGATGTCGTATGTGAAGAGGATTTTTTTATTCTATAAATTTGTCTCTTAGAATGTACATATTATGTTTAAAATAAAGAATAATTGCAGCCAATAAATGTTTTTGTTTTACCACTGGGAGAAAAAGTATTCTATGTACAAAGAAAAAATGAACTAAGTTCTGTAATGCAAAGAGATGCTGGGATGGCACTTGTGTAGAGATGACTTTCTGAAGCCTGAGGATTGACTGCAATGACATTCCACAGTGAACCCAAAACCTCCCCAAAGCAAAAGACAGAGATTTTAGAGAAAGAAAGCAACGTTCAACATGTGCATGGAAACAGACCAGCTAACATCAGAGAGAGAGAGAGATTCAAAACAGAAGGAACCATTTGCATGTGTTTGCTCATGACTACAATCAGAACTCTAGAGGCTGAGACAGGTGGCTTGCCATGATTTCCAAGCAGCCTGAGAAACATTCTGAGTTCTCAACCTGCTTAACCTACAAAGTGAGACCCTTCCTCAGACAGACTGATACACTGACAGGCAAAATGAAACCAAGAACAATAATAAAAATAAAGGCTTCAAACCCCATTTTGAGGTTTTTCTCTTGCTCCCATTGGGAATGTCTTTGAATTGAATGAATGAAATCCAACCTTTGAATTGCTTTTGATACCCTGAATGGTATATTTTGGATACACCTTTCAGGCTAACTATTAGTCTGTGCACCCAATAGGCTGCTCACACTTCTACTAGCCCTCAAACAGTCAAATGTAAACCAAACAAGATTGCTTAAACTTGGTTAAACTGCTTGACTTCCCAACATACTCCTCTTCTGTCTGGAGTCCTCCCCACCCTGCTTCCTCATGTGTCAAGTAAATTACAAAGAACAAACTCAATCTTTTGTCCTTGAAACACCCTTCTTTAGTTGAAAAGGTGTCTGTTTTCCTTTCTCTATGATTGTGCTTCCTTGCACCTTTTGTCTCATGCTCTCAGGAGAAACCTTAGACTCTAATTGTCTGTAGGTACCTTATATCTCTCTCTAGCCAGGTAGGAATTCTCTTGACAACTGCAGGCAAATCCTCTTTGTTTATGATTCCCAGACCCATCCTTAAAATGGCAACTTACACGTGACTGATTATTGAAAAGATGCTTCAGAACATTATCTCAGGCTACATTTTAATCTGTTACATGCAGATGAAAATACTTCGGTGGATTGTTTCTCCTAAAGTAACTCTCAAGTTTAGGTGCCAAGAATTACAGAGAAGTTTGTGGAGATTCACCAAGGCTGCTATTTCCTGCTCACACCAGGCATGAGTAGAGAGCATGCATGACCCACAGGAGTCTGAAAATAAGTTTGCTTCTCAGGAGAATTCATGCACATGGAGACCTCACATGTAGAATGAAGGGCTTTTGCCCACTGCATCCCAGAAACTTAACTGGCCTTCACAGAAGCTGCTCTCCTTTGTGCAAAACAACTTTCTAGAAGTTGGTAATCCCGGTAGGATCTGTTTCCCAAACCCCTTGATAGAGTGCTACATAATGCCTCGTGACGACTTCTCCCCAAGGGAATAAGAGTGAAGCATCTTGTATCATTTCCAGGCCATAGAATGCAAGAAGTGGTATGGATGAAGATGATGGAGTTCCTCATCCACAATAAGCAAGACACCTTCCATGGCAACCTCAAACTTCTACCCCCCATGAAAGTCTACTTGATCTTTTATACATGGAAAATAGACTTCAGTTGGATTAACTAGTACATATTTGGGATTTTGGAATATAGTAAATAGTGTTAGTATAAATAGTATATTCAGTTTTCAAGAACTAAAAGAGAATTATTTAAACCAACAGGGTTAGATTTTTATAATCTTTTTCTATTAACTAGATGAAACAATAATCTTAAATCAAAATCTGTGAATTAATAATGCTTAAATGTTCATGGGAAAATCTACCAATGGAAACATTTCCTGCTGTTTAAATTCTAACTTTAATGCAGGCTCATCAGACTGTACCAAAAACATAATCAACATTTCATTTATAGATTAGGATTTTAATCTATTATAACAATAATTTATAGTATATTCTTCATTTATGTGACACTTAATGAAATTATGAACTAATGAGGGAAAAAAGGTCTGAAAATATAGTAAATGTTAATTCCTCAAAATGTAAAAGCAAGCAAGAAAGAATAAAACGAGACTAAATTCTAATTAAAAGCCCCCCCGAACTGGTACCCCATGAATGGCAAGAGAATTATTCTGAAACAGTGTTCAGTTTCTTAACTTTGTTAGCTGACCTTATAAGTCAAAGCATCCTAAAATTCAAATAGCTGATGGTTTGTAAGTTCCTCCCTAATTTGAATCTCCTCTCTTCCCTCTAATTCATGAGGCATTTCATGATGCAGTCACAACAAACAAGAGACTCTCGATTTCCCAATGCACATATCCTGCGTGATTGGATAAAACATCATTTATAACATTATTGGCTTTAACCGAAGCTATTATTACTCCCTTTTGTCAGAAAAGTGTTGAATTTTCCCAAGCAGAAATAAGTCTTGTAGTTCTTCATTTGCATTTCAGAAGCCTCATTTCCAGGCATTTACTCTTTGTAAGTAAACAGATGGATTTTAAATATTAAAAACCCATTTGGTATGACTGAAAACTTAACCGCCTACATTCCCCCATTACAGAATCTTTGGGTGTGAAATTGAAAAGTAAATTATACTATGTTCAGTCTGAACAGAGTTCACCGAGATCTTTGTCTTTGTTAAATTGATGGAGGAGGTTTATTTACGGACAAGAACTACAAAAGGAACTGCTGGCCGGCTGGAGCCCAACCCTGAAGGATGAAGAGGTAACTCTACCTGGTTTCAAAAGGTCTGATTTGGATATATCTTAGACATGACATTTTTCGCACACTAATGAATATGCCATAGACAAATAAAGATAACAATGGTGAAAACGAAATTGCAAATTGCTCTCATGAGGGTCCCCAGATTTTCCCACTCATTTACAATTCCACCTGCTGAAGTGGCCACCTGCTGCCCTTCCACCAAAAGTTTGCTTAAAGCTTTTGGCAGAAAGCCAGCCAATTCTGATGCTTTATCACCTTATTAGAAAGCAGGCAACGGACAACTGGATCATAATATTTTCCCATGAGCTGACTGCTTTGTCATAAAATGGAAGCAAGGGAGTTGAAATAGAGGAGAAAAGGCAGCCAGGGCTGAGGCATGTTTTGAACAAAATCCCTGTTTTGTGCACAAATGCATTAACAAGTGTTGGAGAAGACTGTCCCAGGTCTCTGCTGCTATTTGGCTTATGGGGAGAGTTGATTGCTCTGTTAGCCTGTAGACACTTCATCTGTAGTACACAAGGTAAAACTGGCCCATTTTGTTCATTCCTAGAAAAGTAACCCCCCTCCAGAAAATAAAAAATAAATAAAAAAAAACAAAAACAGGGAAAGAGAGAGGGGGAGAGGGAGGGCGAGGGAGAGGAAGAGGGAGAGAAATACATAATCACACAGATTCATTAACAGTTAATAGGACTGGACACAGCAATGTGCTATGATATCCATTTAAAAATGATTTAAAATTATTTAGAAAACATAGCAAGGGATATAGGGAAATATTTGATGTTGTAAACTTCTAGAATCAATTTTAAGTTTAAAGGGAACAGAATTTAGATTTGAGAATAAACAGTAGCTTTTCCACTGATATTTAGCAATAGTCTCCCTAGTGTGAAAAAGAACTGTTGTGATGTTTGATTTTTCTGTGAGTTGCCTAGTTGTTTTTTTTTACCTTTTCTGAGTCTCAATGTCTTGGTCCTGATGTCTATTTCGTGGTCATGGAGTATCTAGATTCTGGGGACTTTGCCTTCGCTTCACATGTCCCAAGAAGTCACCATATAGCATTAAAACATTTTAACATTCAAATAGATGTTTGAAACAATTTCTTTCATTTTTAAGTGTCATTAAAATTTACTTGTGTATTTATATGAAAATATGTACTTCTAAAGTAATACCCTTTCTAGGGTTAAGAACTCAAATAATGTTGTCTCAATTGACCTTAATAATTAGAAGGAAGAGATCTATTTTCTTATCATGTTAGAAGAACATTATTATACATGAATACGGATCAAAGTGAAACACATGGTGACTTTACTTTTAGAAACAGGAATTTTATAATGATATTTCTTGAAATTAGTGATTTGTCCTCTACACTTGCCAATTTGATAAGCTAGCAAAATATGTAAACATATTTCAAAATTGTCTACTATTGACTAATCAATTGTACATATTTTAAATCATGTACATGGAATACATTATTTAATTAAAAGTAACGCCATTGAGCTCGGTCTGCTCCTTGTCAAAGCTGTCAGCGCAGGAGTGGGTGGGCCAGCCCCGGAGTGGTGAGCATGTGAGACCTGTCCCCATTACCAATTTGTTTTGTGGCAGCATGGGCAGGGGAGGGTTGAGCACACCCCCTCCCTCATCAGTGCCTGGGGCAGGTGTTGAGGACTGGCCCGGTGGTCCTAAGAGCAAGAAAAGCAACCCTATTGCTCAGGTGTGGGTAAGCTGCCCCAAAGTTGCTGGTGAGCTGTCCCGAAGTTGGCCGGAGCTGTAAACATGGGAGAAAGGTCCCCATTTCTTATCTGGCAGACCAATCTGATAGCTGGCCAGGCCCAGACCCAGGGTTAAGACTTGACCTTTGCCAACATCCACCCCATCCATGACCTCTTGGAGCACGTGAAGAAGCTGACCCACAGACTCAAAGCTGGGGGATCTCCACAATACAGGACAACAAGAGGATACCCAAGAAGAGTAGTAGTGAGGGCCTAGCATGGATAGTGTAGAAGAAACCGAAGGCCTCAAACCCGACCAATGACTCTTGGCAATGAACACTTGCAAGAAAAGATATATGGATAAAAGGGTTTACTGCATGACTCACTTTGTGTCACACTACAGTTTCCATTAGATTTTAAATTTTTCCCTTTTTAAAGTTTCTTTTCTTCTCTTAAATTTTGGTTTATTGGAGGTGGTTGCAGGGATGGTGAGGGGATGCAAAGGGATGGGGAATAGGATCAAGACACATGATCTAAAAGACACATAGCAAATAAAAATGCCTTTTCTAATTCATACTTCACTAATACTTTTAAAATGCCTTTTTATGTCATGCATGTTTCTCGCACTGTTTCATCATAAGAGTGCTTTCTGATGTCATCTTCAATTTCCCAAATGACTACAAATGACGACAAATGTACATTAGCTGTTTAGGAAATAGCACAGGCAGGATTCACATGCAATGCTATCGCCCACAATTCTTCTAAAGCCTTTTCCATTTAGTATTGTTGTGTGTGTGTGTGTGTGTGTGTGATACATGTATATGTTTACCCAGGTGTGCTCTGATGCATGTGATATATGTGTGTGCCCAGGTATGCTCTGATGTGTGTGAAGTATGTGTTTGCCCAGGTGTGCTCTGATGTGTGTCATGTATGTGTGTGCCCAGGTGTGCTCTGATGTGTGTCATGTATGTGTTTGCCCAGGTGTGCTCTGATGTGTGTCATGTATGTGTTTGCCCAGGTGTGCTCTGATGTTTGTGATGCATGTGTTTGCCCAGGTGTGCTCTGATGTGTGTGATGCATGTATGGGCCCAGGTGTGCTCTGATGTGTGTCATGTATGTGTTTGACCAGGTGTGCTCTGATGTTTGTGATGCATGTGTGGGTCTAGGTGGGCTCTGATGTGTGTGATGTATGTATAGGCCCAGGTGTGCTGTGATGTGTGTGATGCATGTGTGGACCCAGGTGTGCTCTGATGTGTGTGTGATGTATCTATAGGCACAGGTATGCTCGGATGTGTGATTTATGTGTGGTACCAGGTGTGCTGTGATGTGTGAATGGAAGCCAGGGAACAGTGCTGTGGAGGCTTTTCTCTCCTTTCACTGGTAGATGGGCTCTAGGAATTGAACTGAGCCTTCAGGCTTTTGAGAAAAACTCTTTCTTCATCTGTTGAGCCATGTACCAGGCAATCACTGGGAATCTATTCCTACACACGTGGACAGCAGTTGCTTTCCCAACTTACTCTGCAGCAGTTATTTGTAATCTCTACATCGGGATCACCTACTTTCTTGCTTTCTAAAGCTTGTCTTAGAGGACGGTGTACAAAATTATCCACAGCAGAGATGAATAAAGGTTTTGCTTTAGTGGCCACTCTTAGACATCCATAACCAGCCATGGTTGTGTGGTTTTGGCTGTTGGAGAGCAGAGTGAAGCTTGTATGTGGATGTGTACCCATGTAGGTGTTGGTGTATGAGTATGCACATGTTCACACACAGACACATGTGTCCTCATCACTTAGACACACAATTGTTAGTATGCAGGCATCTGTACTAGCCTGCCCTTGGGGTTCTGACAGCCTATGTCCTCAGTTGTAGCCACTGATAGCAGATCCTCTGCACATTCACTATGTTCCCTTTTAAAAGGACACTGCCCATCTCCCATCTCTCTCTCCCTGTCTCTGTCTGTCTGTCTGTCTGTCTGTCTGTCTCTTTCTTCTCTGCTACTTTTTCCTGTCTCCAGAGGCCAGTCTCCTCTCTCCTCTGCCCCCCTTTTCCATTCTCTTTTCCTCAAGAAAAAAAACCCTCTATGTGAGTTCTGTCACATGGTGTCATTCTGTCTTGTGCCGCTATTTTTTTAATTACAACAACAATGTTTTTGTTGCAATTAAAAATAAAGTGTTTTTATTGACAGCTTGAAGGAAACCTTGTTAGAGCTGAGTCTGGAAAAAATAAATAAAAATCTTGAGTTGTGAGGGGAGTGGACACTTTCTTTAAGGAATGCAAGCACATGTAGGTGATGATGACCGATGAAAGGGTAGATTGTGGGGCAGGGTTGTTAGAAGCCATGCTGTAGAAAGCAAGGCTTGCAAATCCAAGGAGTTTGATCATATTCCAAAGGAAAAGGAAGTCACGACTTTGTTTTGTTTTTGTTTTTATCTTTTGAGATGGGGTTTCTCTGTGTAACCTTTGGAGCCTGTCCTGCAACTTGATGATTTTATGATACAGCAAAGAGTGCCATGATTAGATTGTGTAGAAGAAAGACTCCTCTAGAAATATGGCCAAGGATGGATAGGAGGAAAATAAAACTGGAGTCAGACAGCTCGTCTAATGGATGCAGAATAAAACCCAACTTTCAGGAGTAATGACCTGGTCCATTTGATATTCTTTGTAGATGTGTCATTGCAGGTGCTATTCAGGCTTTCTCATCTATCCATCTTCCTTTGTATCTTACAAAGGAAGATCCAATATTCTCCATCAGTTAAGGTTCTTGTGAAAACTGGGACCATAAGGGTTTTCTATATGCTTTTCTTAAAATATAGATATTTTCAAATATTCAGCTGAATATACATTTTTACCAACCTTTTTCATAACCTCAAAAAACTATGGACACTATGAAAATTTTAAGACTATAAGCTAAAAACTCTCAGTGCTTAAAAATGAACACATACTTTCCTGTACTTTGTTAATTTTTTTGTTAATTATTTTGCTAATTTTCCTACAAAATGTTGTGAAGTCCATTCTCCACAATAAAAGGTAAACATTGGAACAAAGGATCAGGAGACACTTTTAGGCTAAGTATTGGTCCTCTCCCTAAGGTGGAAGCCTATTTATACACCAGGAGGGCAAATTTGCTTTCATGCTCAAGGACTGTCTGTTATTAAAATCATAAATCACAAAGCATTCTGCAGAACAGCAAATACTATAAATATTATTTCAAAACAATCGTTAAAACTTAATAACACATTTGTCTTGTGTGTGCCAATAATTTAGAATGAAGTTAAAAGTCAGAAGATACATTCACGCCAGTCTCACTGGTTAATTCACCATTCTCTGCACCAAATGTAGTTCTCCCCACCTTTCGTTTTTCATTTCTTGGTCCCCTGCCACTGCTTTAAACATCTTCCTAAAAATTCTGAAAATCATGCTCTAATGACTTCATCAAGAAATGGACTACTTTTTTTCTGAACCCCATGAGCAACTGTTGTCTTTAAATATTCATTTGTCAATAAATCATAAGCTGTCTGGAATACCTTTCCCCTTTTGGTCTTGGATTGTTAGATCTAGAAATAGCAGCAGCAATCGTCACTGCTCTGGATTTGACACTTTGCAATTGTTTGTGGTAGCTATGATGCAAAAAGTGTTTCTGAGAGCTTGGAAGAGAGGTAGTGATACCTCCTTTAGAGATAAAATTATACCCATTTATTAATTAATCCATCCAGTAAGAGACATTTAGGATATTGTTAATAGGGAAATTTTTCATTTTCCACAGTTTTAATGTCTATTTGGAGGATAGAGATGATGAAGATTTTTAAGTCTCTTTAAAACATAAAATAAATCATAAGTATAAGAAATAAAGTTTAACCCACTCACTTATTAGAAGCCTTTAGGGGGATTGTTTATTAATTTGTATGTATATATTGCTGTCTAACTTATGAATTATCTTAAAATCTGTAAGTTCAATGGATATTTTTAAGCATCTCCCCTGCTGACTTGTTTGCAGCGCTGCAGGCAGAATAATTTTGTATTTTCATTTTCCACTTAAGTGCCCCCTTTTAACTAAGTACACACTTAGTCTATTTTGTAGGGTCTTTGAAACATTAAATTTTGAGTTTTTGTGGCTTCAGTATATGGTAAGGGAAGCGATACTAGTGAGATGGGAAGGTTATTTGGAGGGCTTAGCATCACCTATCAGTCATGAAAGTAGTACAGATGAAAACCCTTCATTTAATGCTACATCAGAACTGAAGTCATAAAGACCTTACAATTATATTTTGATTAAAGGGTCAGAAATCAGAAATGAGGAAAACTGAAGGAAGAACTGTGTTTGTCTAATTTTACCTTAAACTAAGAACTTGTGCCCCAGCTTCTTGCTGATAGCTGGAGGACAACGTTTAACATATTCTGTTTTCCAAAATTCTAGAATTAAGCTGACACCATGACAGGAACTATCACAATGTAACCCAGGATCAAAAAGCTCAATCTTTTCTCTTCATATTGATCCAGAGCTGGTCCAAGGACCAGGTCTTCAAAGAATAGGCAGCTATTGCTTCTTTCCTAGGATGCAGTGAGATGGGATTCCAGAGTCTATGAAGTGCAAACACTTTCCTATTTTGTTTCTAGAGTAAATACCAGAGCGGGCAGGAAGGGTGAGTCTCAGAGGAAAGAAAAGTAGTGCATGGAGAAGAGCCTAGCATGATGCTGAGGAAAGCAAAGTGCTGCAGGCACATCAGAAGAATCAGAATGTGCTTGGGTGTTGTAGGAGGCTGCTTGTTCATTTCCCAGCCACCCAGATTCCTTAAATAACCACACAGAAACTGTATTAATTAAATTACTGCTTGGTCTATTAGCTCTAGCTTCTGATTGGCTAGCTCTTACATCTTAATTTAACCCATTTCCATTATTTCATACTTTACCACAAGGCTTGTGGCTTATCGGCAAGGTTCCAACTAGCAGCTTATGTCTTTCCCCTCTGGTGGCTACATGGTGTCTTCCTGACTCTGCCTTCTTTCTCCCAGCATTCAGTTTAGTTTTACCTACTTAGTTCTACTCTACTCTATCATGGGCCAAGGCAGATTCTTTACTCATTAATCAATAAAAGCAACACATATGCAGAAGAACTTCCCATACCACTTGGGCATAGAGATGAGATAAGATAGGAATGTGCAAGGAGAAGTATAACCAAAACAATGCTGGGTAATAGAAGAATTGGGAAGAGAAGTTGATAGATTTTGAGAGTATCTGTGTATTAATGGTAGTGCTGACTTGAGAAGAGCCAGGGTGGGCTGTCACAATGAAGAAAGTGACTGTGCTGAGGAAATACAATTCAGAGAACTTTGTGAATGCTTATGAGGATCAGAATGTATCTGAAGATATAGAGAATTCATTACTCAGGAAGGTGTAAGATGACGGATAAGGAAGGACGAGCCTGGTACCCAGATGTGTTCTGGGTGGTAGGACACATAAGATAAAAAGATGATCTTGTATCATGTGATGTGCTTGCTTTATGAAACATCTATTTTCTTTATTTTAGTTCATAGCTTTGTTATTTATATTTTAATGTCAATTTATGCTATCTTGTTATGATTCATGACTTTCTATTAGTACTAAGTCCGTGGTTTAAAGTCATGCTGTATATACCCAATCAGGAAATAACTTAACTTTTGGGCTGTTTTCAAGTGATAAACACACATCTCTTTTTAAAATGTCTGGGTTTGAGGGGGAGTACTTCAAATGCAATGGCCTGAGTTTGCACACTTGTGATTCCAATTCTGGGGAGGTCAAACAAGATGGTTCTTGGCACTTAATGGTCAGTTTGCCTAGCCAACTTTGAGGTCTCCATAGCAGGAAGAGATATTTACTCAGGAAAAAAAAGGTGGGCAGTAGGACATTACTCAAAGAATAATACCTGAAGCTTGTTTATGGCTTTTGCACACCACATGTGCACATATAACTATATATGCACATTTATATATCCCTTACATAAACATGTAAATATGCACATATACCTGTGTACATTTACATACATAAAGTCCAGTGAATTATGCAAAGAAGGGGAAATATGCAGTTATACCTTCTTCTATGATGGTTTCTAGCAGCAAAGGAGTTGATGACCTAAAATACCAGGAGCCAGTGAAACATGTGATACCATCCTTAGAAGAGAAAGTGTGTATTTTTGTGTGTGCTTAGACAGAGTTTTTCTTCAGGACCACTGACTCCCCAGTAACCACACAGAGATTTATTGTTAATTATAAATGTTCTGTCAATAGCTTAGGCATATTACTAACTAGCTCTTACAACTTAGATTAATTCATATGTCTTATCTATACTCTGCTACATGGTAGGACCTATTTTCAACACTGCATCTTCATCTCCTGCTTCCTCTACATCTAGCTGACAACCCCATGACTCCACCCTTCTTCCCAGCTTCCTTCCAGTTTGGCTCTCCTGCCTAACCTCTTCCTGCCTAGCTATTGGCCAATCAACCTTTCATAAAGTCAATCAGAAGGCACCTTGACAAAGACATAGCTTCACAGTGAACAAAAAGATTATTCCATAACATTTTCTGTTGTGTATTTTGCACATTTTTTAGTTATATTGAGTTATATCTAATTGACTATTGACTTGTTAATTTGGTTTTTAATTTCAGTTCTTTGAGTTTTAAAATGAAAGTTATTTTACTGCATTCAAATGCTATCTCATTACATTTCTAGATTCTCAAAGTCTAATTATATTTCTTTAACATGTGATCTGTCTATTGTCATGTACTCAATCTGATAATTCCATCTTTCTGGGTCTAATTTGTGATTTTTATACATAGATATCTGCTTTCTGAGCACGCTGAGTAATTTTATATTATAAGAAAAATTCCTTGGACACATCTGTGAGGTTCCTTTGAGGCATTTGATTAAATTGTATTTGCTTAAGATACAATTTGTTTATGCCTGCCAGCTTCCTTGATATTCTATTATCCTGGGGTGTTATATTACAATGCTAATATTTTGACCTGGGATTTCAAAAGAGTCTATATTCCTTTCTCTGGACTTGAGTAGGAATTAACAGAAGCAATTGATCATTCTACTTACTAGTCTTTCAGCTAATGTTGAGAAACTAAAGCTTGTTTTTATAGTGGACTCAACTCTCTTCCTTTCTTCCTTGTTCTCTCTCTCATTGCTTAATCATAGAAGTGGTTGTTTAAGGGTGTTAGGATTGTATATTATTTTCTTTAAATATATATCTTTGAGAGTCCTAGTCCAAGTTTTGCAATTTCTTCCAGCTTTTCTATGTCTATTGAAGATGCAGATTTAAGTCAGTGACTCCTAACTAACGGTGCTATTTTTTTGTTAGAGAAAACTTGAAAACTTAGGGTCAATTTGGTAATTTGATAATCTTGTAACTAAAGAGTGCTGTTAGTTTTAAAATGAGTGTCTCTGGAGAAACACTATCCTGAACTTTGGATTAGCCCACTATAACGGACATATGTGACGTGGGATGTCCTTCTGCATATGTGTTGCTTTTATTGGTTACTAAATAAAACTGTTCTGGCCAATGTCTTAGCAGATTACAGCCAGATAGGAAATCCAACAAGATAGA
>LOJH01030959.1:322-15734 GCA_001685095.1 Ellobius talpinus | reverse complement strand
ATCAGTGTTTATTTAAAACATAATTGACAGAATATAGACAATTGTTCTGCACCATCAAATCAAATGAGACTTCAAGTCCTCAAAAATCCTTGTATGGAAGAATACAGGTGAAGTGGATATTAGGAATTATTTACACAGTAATGAGAAATTGTAGAATAAGAATGAGTTATATCTTAATTTTTTTAAAGAGTGGTTAGTTGTGACTTCTGTTGCACTACATCAAAAAACATATGCTGTCCTCTGACAAGCTGAGGGAGTGATGATTCTTTACTTCCTAATGTTCACGGAATCTAGAAAGTAAGAAGTTGAGTTTACAAAATGTCTTCACTGATTGCCAATAACTGTTATTCACCTCTTACTGTTTTCATTTCTTTCAGTTACCTGTAAAAATGTTTTTAAATTTTTATAGTTTATCATGACTCTTTGACTTAATATACTTTTTAATAATTGAAATCAGAAATATAAGCTTTCCAAGTAGTGCCACTGACAATAGTTTGGTTCGTTGTATCACAATCACTGAACAGAACCTTAGGAGCAGTGATGCTGCACGAATCAATACTAAGTTACAGACTTAGCAGGTGGTATCTGCACACCTCAGCCACAGACTTCCATAGATAATATAATAGTTTTGCATAAGACATAGATTTAATTCAGTAACTGTCAACTTTTGTTAAATTCACAATGGTGGTGAATTTTCTGTCTTTCTTTTGTTAGAATTATGCTAGGCACTAAACATATTTTTAAAAAATACTGTGTTTTGTAGTTATTTTGGACACTTAAAACTTTTATTGCTCTGAATTATTTTTATGTTTTTCTGATATAGAGTCAGGGTAATTTCCTTTTTGTTCTCTGATACTAGCACAGAGATGAAAGTGGGAGAAATTTGTCTAGGATGATTGTCCTCTGACATGTCCTTGGAGGCTCCTCACCTGAATTCAACACTGTAAGACTTATTTCTCTTCCCATGTATAAATCTAAATGAAAGGAGAATTATGAAGGACATTGAAGCACTGTCTGCATTTCCTGAAAGGAGCAATGGAAAACCTCACAACACATACAATAGTAAAAAAGTAAAGGGCTCAGTTGTAGTTATATTTTTGATTAAATATAACTTAACTTATCAGTTAATATTTTTGTTTAGAATAAAATAGTTGAATTTTTCTCAAAATTTCACAGTAGAAATTAATTGTGCTTAAGCATCCTGTATACATTTAGATAAAATGTTTATATACATTTTGATAACTATTACTAAATATTTATAGAAGCAACATATTCTTGAATCTGGATATTTTATTAGTCAGAAATAGAGAAAGGTTATTTGCTTTTATTGAGTGTCAAGGACAAAGAAATGGAAGAGAAATAATACTTATTTTAAAAAGCTTTTATTAGCATATTAATGATTCATATGATTCATTTTGACATTTTCTTACATATATACAATATACTGTATTCAACCCAATCACCTTCTCTTGTCCCCCTTATCCTCCTCCTGTTAATATCCCTCCCCTCTCGTTCTGTCTCTGTACATGTATTGGGGGTAGTGAGTGGGAGTGTTTGTCCCAATGAATTTCTTCAGGTTATTAATAAAAACACAATGATAGCATGTTTACGAGAGTGTAGGCACCTTACCAGTGACTTACCAGAAGAGAATTTTTTTTCCATCCCCATTAGCCATATATAAATCTCCCTGGAAGAGCTGTTCCATGAGAAGCACTTCCAAGACAGAGGGTAGAGAGTCCAATAGGGCATGTAATCACAGCTGCTGAGATCAAGTCTGCAGCAATGTTATAGCTGGAAATCAGTATTCCATGCAGATCTTCCATCTCTTAGCTCTTACTTCTTACTGCCGCTTCTGTGATGTTCCTATCCTTGGAAGGGTTTGTGAGTATGTTATAGATGTGTCATTTATATATGGGCATTCAACAGTCATGTATTCTTTGAACTTTTACCAGATATGAGCCTCTACAATCATTATTGGCCCATGGAACATACAAAAAACAAAACAGAACAAGAACAAACAAACAAAAACGACCACCAAACCACCAAAAAACTTCTCTAACTAAATATGAGAACAGTGCTATCATGAACAAAACCATATTCATAAGGCAATCTGACAGGCATGTCATGTTCTTTGCAAGCAACAGAAGAAGCTTCTCACTAGTGCCAGTGATCTCCCAAGCTATGAGATTTTTAGCCATATAAACAGTACCCATATAAATTCTATACTGAGGTATGAACATTAGCTCCAGTCAGGACGTGATTGGTTATCCCCATAGAGTTGCAACTCTAGGATTGATGGGCTCATCTTGGCTGATTGGTTCATATTGTTGTGTACAGTGTTGTGAGCTGACTAAAGACTGTTGAAGACAATTTACTCCAGCAGCTGGCATCACCTTCAGGAACAATGAAGGCCTCTAATTGGAGACAAAACTAGTTATTTTCCAGTATGACATACATTGTGTAAAATGAATGCCCTTCTGCTTCTTGTTCTCCTGCCAAGTAGGAAGTGCATCACTATTTCATCTGAGGAAGAGAGCTAATTGTGAAAGATAAGAAATAACTTCTATGTGTTTACTCTTGATACATTACAGGGTCTATAATTTTCTCAGTTTTTATTAATGAGTACCCTTCATCAGCGCTTACTTAAGTTAGAAATACAAATAAGTAGTATCACATGGAGAATTACTGAAGAATCTCCAAGAGACTATGTTAGCATACATCTATGTAGAATTCTTGGAGCACAGACCAGTGCAGGCAAATTGTTGAGGTACCTTAGCTGCTCATCTGAGATTGTGATGAAATAGACTGTCCTTTATCTATAGTTGTTTTATATAAGCCCTGTGGAAAGCATTCAGCATTTGTTTAATAAGCATGAATGTTATCTATTTCCTTCTAACTCTGATGGCATGGTATGGCATGTAGGACAAGGTAACTAAATGATCTATTTCTTTCATCGTGCTACAAGACTATAAATATAGGTGTTGTCTCTGTCTGCCAACATCTCACAATCAACTTCATCTCCATCTCCGATTTTCACTGTTGCACCCATTTAAATGGGACAGGTTTTTTGAGTTCCTTTTATCTGTTTGTTAATAATGTAAAACACATATGACTGCAGAAGTTATTTTAAGATGCTGTGTTTAATTGCTGCTTCAGATGTGTGAAAACTTTCTATTATGAAATAGTTTCCTTGGTGCTTTAGTAAATGAATATTACCAAGAATGAGGAACGTAAAGCAGATTGAGGGCAGACTGAATGAACAAGAAGGAAGGGGCTTTGGAGATCGTTCAATACAAATGTCCATGTTCATAAAATAAGTAGTTTAAAAGTCAAAGTGAAGCAAGGGTTGAACACTTCCACATTAAATTGGAATCTGGATATCATAGACATTCGTGTTAGGAAACAACAGCTAAGATGGTATATATATATATATATATATATATATATATATAGGAGATCCTTGTAAACTTCAGTAAGAAAGAGTGCTTATAGTGTTGCACCTCACAATAGTTTGAAGTCCCAGCATTAACTTATGAAGAAATAAGCAATATGCAAATGAAAGAAAATTAAAGGCTGGAAGACATATTACAAACTGTCTATAAGAACATTTAGGAGGAGATAAGACATGCAGGGCATATATTAATAAATGTTCCTTTTACTTATGTCTGTATAGCCATCCATAATACAGAAATAAAATAATCACTGGGTGTGTAATTGTAATTAGTCACTTATTAAAGAAGTAATTGATCAGAAACAGCAAGTCTAGTATTGCACACTACAATTAAGTACACTCTTAATATTAAAAGAATAAATCAAAATTAAGACTTGGCATATTTACGGGTCTTACATTTTTTACATTGTAAAAAAGTACAATTTTACTTGGGTTCACATGTTACTTTTAAAAAGTTTAAGTCTAGGTTCCAGTGGAAATGGGTAGTATTAGACGTAGCGCTGCTTTATCCCCACCCCTGTCAATGTATAGAGTGACTGTCTGTACCAGACTGAGAGCTGACACCTCAGTATCTTCTTTCTCATTGTTTGTTGTTGTTGTTTTGTTTGTTTTTAACCTAATCCAGATCTAGGATATGACTGGGGATCAAAGGGGTGAATTGCTACGAAGTTACTTAGTGAGATCTGAACCCAAGGTGCATTGATTCTAAAACTTGAATATGGACTCCTGTGATTTATCCAGAAGTGAGAAGAAAAAACGATGCTTTGGTTTGGGTATGAATTAGTTAGTGAAATTTCTCTGTCACAGTTTCAATGCTCACATAATTTATCATGTCACAT
Source organism: Ellobius talpinus (assembly GCA_001685095.1). Lineage (NCBI taxonomy): Eukaryota > Metazoa > Chordata > Mammalia > Rodentia > Cricetidae > Ellobius > Ellobius talpinus. Next base: position 11,444 of record LOJH01030959.1, on the reverse strand, counting down.
TAACTTACTGCATAGAGAAGACAGTTAAGAATGCACATTGCTTTCACTAGGACTGAGAATAGTACTAGTTTGTAGAGTCTACTATAATTTTTCTATGTGTTCACAATATTTCTCTCACACACAGTATTTATTGGGAGTTTTTAAACAGTTAAGGATGTGTAATTTTAGAATTTTTTTTTATAAGTTGCAATGTAGCACAAGAAATTCTGTTCTACCTTACAAACTGAGAACTTATTTGAGAAGTAGAGTTCATAAAGATGGTAACTAAGCATAGATGATAGTCTATAGTTAGTTCTTCAGATCATTAAAACTACATATTTTGAATATAGTATCCTACAAAAGTGACTTATGTTTCTCTTATCTGTTTTCCTTAAACAAATTAACAGTGTGTGTGCATGTGTGTGTGTGTGTGTGTAGGTCAGTGGACAGCTTTGTAGAGTTAATTATTTTATTCAGCTTATCCAAGCATTAAACCCCAGCCACCAGGCTTTTCCAGCAAACACTGCTGCTTGAAGCATCGCAAGGCTCGTGTTTCCTTTATGAGGAATTGTAGAGTTGTAACATGTGAAACTCTACAGAAATGAGTAGGATGAACATGAGGGCTGAAGAAGAGGACACCATTAAATTTTTGAGTTACTTATTTGAGAATAAAATTGTGAGGCAAAAGGCAATAAGGGAATTATGAGGAAATTAAGAAGGCCAGAGTAAAGAGGTATTTATGGTTCTGTGCTTTATTTCCACTCATTTTAGGCTTTAATACATAGTCTGTTTAAAAAAAGAAATTATTGTAGCATATTCAGAATATTCAAAATGTAAGTATCTGAATCCAAACTTTTAGATGGCGTAAGATAAAACTAAAAAATACTTTTTGAGCTTTTTAATATGTTTAACAATATAAGTATTCCGGTTATTAAAACTGTATTAATAAAGGCTGAGGTGGATATCCATTCTGTTTTATTCCACTTTAGAATCCTGTTTATCATCTTTGTGACCCTTTTTATTTTAGAGTTGCTTGCTCTTTCTTACATACTGTGGTTCTAACCCCTGACAATGGTGCAATTTTTGGATGACATAGAAAAGAAGAGAAAGAGTGGGTAGGGTAACAGAAGTGAGCACATCATGACAAGCATTCTAGAGTCCAACACTACAGAAAGGACTGTATGTAGTGGGAGAAACAGAGTGTCCTCCTATATCTGAAATTTCCTAAATACTCTAAATGATAAGTAAAGTGAAGCAGGTTAATATAATCTTTATATTCCAACTTACCCAATTAAGCCAATGCATTAAAAGTGACTTCAACATATTATCATTACAAAATCATCTCAAACGTGTGCTATGCTTTCTCTCTTGTCTTTGAAATCTGGTTTTATTTATGCTTGAAGTGTAGAGATGCACACAGTTTATATATGCTAACCTCTGTGGGCTCTCTCAAAGTGCAGGACTCTAGGCTCAGGAAAATCTCAGGACTCTGTCATGATTTTAAACTCTTTTAGACAAATCTTATTCTTTTTCAGAGAATAGCCAAGATAGATTTTTAAAATACTCTCTGATTGTTTCAATTTCAACATTCACTTTTTATTAAGAGTACAAATTGAAATACATTGAAACTCATTTTGTACTAAGGAGTAATAACAAAATATGGTCAGTTGAATACGAAATATCAAATTTATCTCGATAGTTATTTTTCTCTAGGAACAAGGTAATAACTTAACCAAATATGCTTTTTTTTTCAAAGAGTTCATTCGTAACTTGGTTCTACACATAAAGAAATAATACCACTGCCTGGAATTTTCACAGAGGCTTTTGTGGTTTAGTGAGATGTCCCGAGTCCTGCATTCACTATGTTGTAAACAGAATGATATATTTAATAATTGAATTTTCATGCAGATTCAGTGCCCATGGACTACTTAGTTTAGAAATTATATGAAAGTGAAATATATATATATATATATATATATATATATACGTTGTTTCATAATCGCTTTTCTGTTTTTGAAAACTATAAATGTAGAAAAATAAGAAACTTCCATACTCTGCTCCTCCTTTGCCACTTCAACTTTGCCTCGTATCTTCTAGTTTTGTTGTATAACATTTTCTGGGTCTTGCTCAAATAGGTTTTCAAGTTCTGTGTTAAGTGGCTTTTTTTCGCATGGTATGATCCATCCTCCAATGTAAAGAGGTTAGGTACATAGCATTTGTGCAGCCTGTATTTCAAACATGATGGTGATAATAGAAATACTAAGAGAGGGCTGGAAAGATGGCTCCAGGAGTAGAGTGTGTGCACCACAAACATGAGGACTTGCACTTGGAATAACTAGCTGTTATTTCTAACTGTACATCAAGGAATACTTAATTTCTTCAGCAAAAAGTACATCAATTCCCAAACTATATGTACTTACTTAGGTAATAATTAGCCTTTAACATGTTATTTGTTTTGGTAAAATTGGTAAAATTCTAAATCTGTAAAATTCAAACTTACATCTAAATTTTAATTTGAATTTTCTTCTTAGTGCCTCGTTTATGATTGGCACAGCTAGTAAACACTGCAAAAACACTTGGTTTGTCTCTGTCATAGCTGATAAAAGATGATAAATGTCTTCCCAGACTTCACAAGTTCTCATATATTAATTTTCATCATGCACATAGTTTGAAAAGCATAGTATATACCATAAATTTTATGTGTTATGTTTATGGCAGAAATTAAAACTATTAGTGCTTAACATACCCAAGTTTTCTGTTTTCTTGTTTAAGGAGCTGTAATGTTGTCGTTGGACTTTTTGGACTTGTAACAGTTATGAACAGTTAGACAAGTGCACTATAAAATAGGAATATGCATAAATAAAGGTGGGCTGAGAGTGCCATCGCATAGAAAAGACCTAGAACCCACACCGTAGGCTTTGTCTTCAGGAAGACAAACCTTACTTAGGTATGGCTTACTTCATAAGACAGCTTTCAAAATGGAAATTAATTTTACATAGAGCTTTTTTTGTTTATCATGATTTAAGGTGCATTCTATACATTTCCTTTAAGTGAAAATGTTGTGAGGGTAAATAAGTTTGAAAAGCACTACTTTGGTAAAGTTTTTGTTGGAGTTTTAACTATTTGTAAGTTTTTCCTGAATTAATTCCATTGATTTATTGAAATGCAGCTGTTTCAACACTTGTCACTTAAAACACAGAAGAATTTTCAATTTAGGTAAATTAAAGCTCAAGCTAAACAGGATTTATTTCGCTTTTCTCAGAAAAGCTGTGACTGTTTTAAGATTTTTATTTAAAATTGTACAATTAATATCTGATTTAAAAAATATATTCAAAGAAAATAGGACTGGTATTTTGATTTTGGGAAGATTTTGTAGTTTGTGACTATAAATGCAAAGCATGACAGTAGTTGGATGATATTGACCAGTCGATTGCTTATGGGATTTGCCAGCTTAGCTTACTCACACTAATAATATTGAGTGATAGAGTGAATACTTGTGAATTATTTATGGCAATTACATTGGTATAGATTCTTGTATATTGATACAAAGTTAAATTACAATGAATATTGTATGCATACCTGCTACCTCTGCTTAAAATATTTTTTATATATTGATATATATTTATAGTATTGCAATGTACATTTCTACCTCTGAGCAAGATAATTATACATTGTTTATATTTTGAGGTCATTGTCCTCATTTGTTGCACAATTGTTTATTGTATAATATTCTAATATGAAGTCTTAGTATTTAAGTTATATAGGTATTAAGAATTATAGCTCAATAGTCATCTATGTTTGTCATAGTTACAGTAATCAGGTTCTTTAGATACATAGAGATTATTTTCTGAATAGATAGGTAATCTTCAATAACTTCAAAGAGCTGTAGAATATGACATTTAAATAACTTAGGGTTTTGTTGAAGTGAGATGTAATTGCTTCTGGCAGCGCTGATCTATTCCCGAGAGAGTGTTGAGCACAGAAGACATTCCCCTTGGAGCTTGTTTTCTTCCTGGTAAAACTGGCCTTTGGGCAAAGAAATGTTCATGCCTTAACCACTGACAAGATACATAGTATCTGGAAATGGATAAGAAGGACTGTCAAATCTTGCCAAGACAGGATAAGAAGGTTGGGAAAATCTTCCTGCCTCTGAAAATGGTAAGTCAGTTATTCCAGGCGTTAGCCAACGTTGGTTGCTTCAGTGTCGCAAATGAGACTTTGGGTGATTGCCCAGGTAACCAGTTGTCTCTGTCATTTGTTGCACAGTTTGCAAGTTGCTTGATTGCACTTCCTCCTTACTCAAGTAATATTATTTCCCTTCTCAGATCTTCGATGGGTTTGAAGACTACATAGTTTAGTTACTTTCCTCTCATGACTTGGCCAAGTTGTTTATTATACTCGTTGTGATAGGATATTATTAAATATATTTGTTCTTATTTTATATAATTCTGTATTAGGCTTAGAACTCTCTTAGCTAAACAAAAAGGGAGGTGCTGTAGGAAGTCTTACAGGGAGTGGTTACCCGCCCATTGGGGCTTGGCTTCTTATATTATATAAGCGTATGTAGAACATGCGTCCATGCTCTTTTCTGGCCTCTGTTCTGGTTGTGGGATTCTTTATGTGATCTCCATTCAAACAGAGTATTCTGACTTGTAAGCCTATCCCTAAATAAATAATCATCTATTTCTCAATTCTGAGCTAGTTTGGGATTTAAGTGTCCAGCCACAGCAGAGGCAGTTCTCCAGCTCTTCATGAGAACTTTTAATTTATATGAATCCTCACACTTGGTATATATTGGTCAAAACATAGTTCTAGCCAGTGTTTCTCAAAGACTTTGTTTCCTTATTTAAACCTGGTAAAAGAAAGTCTGGCAAGTTGGTCTTAGACATTCTTTAAGTCCTGCATAATGCTATAATGCTGTATCAGTATGTGATACAGTAAAATATTTTCAGAAACAGTTTTCCATATTTTCAGGATGATTTTAGAACCAAGCAGGATTTATACTATTTAGTCATATTTCATCTGAAAATTCACAGACATGAAATTTGAACCGTTTTTTCTATATTCTAAAAGGACATCTCATTTTCTAGCCAATATTAGCACTGAAATCTCTATGTAGCCTCTAAATATTGAGCAAAAGATGTTGCTAAACAGCTCCTTAAACTCAGGTTTAAATTGCTACCATGATGTATTAATAATAGCTTTTTAGAACAAACAATCCTTTTTGAGTAATATGTTATGCACAGGTGTAGTTTTCCTTACCTGCAGAGTGAAAGTTGATTAAGAAGAGAGTATGGGTTCGGTGTCTGGGTAGTTGTAAATTAGTCATTTCCAGGAACACAACAAATGTTGGTCATTTGCAAAATGGAACAGATGGACATGAGAAGTGAGCTTTTGCTATCTTTCATTTGTCTCTCGGGAGACTTGAATTTCTTCCCTACCTCAAGGAGAGAGCCTGGTTTTGTAATCTTTTCTAGAAAGGGAAGCTGTAATTCATGCAGGGTTTCCTTCTAAGTCCCTTAGAGTTGCCAGGATAGCAAAGGGGTGTGGGAAAATGAGAACTATTTCCTGTATATTTCCCTTCTGTTTGCAAGGTGAGGCATTATGAAATTCATTAAAAAATCCTCAGATAACTGGTAATTTTACTAAAGATTATTCTAAATAAATCTTAAGGGATCCTTCCAAAACACTATACTCCCACTTACCCCTTCATTTTTCATCATATTGTTTATGCTCTAAGTAATTCACTTGACTATTGGTTGGTGCTTTGGTGCCAAGAAATGAGACTCCTGTCACAATGTCCCAAGATAGTTTCAGGTCTTGTATGTCTTTATATAATTTCCTCCAAATTTAAGAAAATAACTTATTTTTATTGCATTCTATAAAATATTGTTTGAGAGTGGTTGGAAATAAAAAGTTTCATCATAGACAGAGAATCACAATTACAGGCTATATCTCTGTGCTCTGGGTCAGTCATTATTTCTAGAGTGTATGGAATTCTGTTGCTCACTAATTCTTTCTCTGTTCATTCAATAAGGCCACATACTGCAGCCTTGATTATTGATGAGTAGATCTAACTCATTGCTCCATGCTCTAAGGATGCACTTTCTTCAAGACAACTCTATGGGGGCAATTGTGCCACTGTTTACAGATTTAGTAAACATGTCTATAATAAAGTTATATTAGTTTGCCTAGGAAAATTGTGCATGCATGTCTCTCTTTTGGAGAGGGTGCTGAGACAAGATCCTGCTCTCTAGTCACTGCCAAGTCTAGGTTGTCCTACATCTTGGATATCTTCTTTATTCTCCCACATTCTGGGGTCACAGCCATTACAATGCCAGGCTCATCTATTATTTTCTTTTTAAATTAGCATTCCATGCTTTTTTCTAAATTTGAAAATAAATAATTACAAATGGTTCACATTGAAGTGTTTTTATAGATTAATAATTCCCAGTGTAACACAATAATAGCATATAAAGAATAATACTCTGAGTAGACCACAAAATAAGAGAGGAAAAATGTAAAGAAAACATGTACCACCAACTGCGAACCTATTGTACAAATACATGACCTGAGAGAAACATTTTCATTCTAACTTCCACAGAGCATGTCTCAAAAACAAAACTTTGCCTACGTTATGTGTGATAGCACATACTCAGGAAACAGAGCTAGAAAAATGCAGATTTCTGAGAGATCAAAAGCAGCCTGCTCAGTTTGTCCATACTGCGTAGGAAACATTACTACACATTTTGTTTTCTTTTTGTATTAAACTGTATGGAATATTTAATTATTTAAAATCAATAAACTATATCCTGATATAAAGAAGAAAGTGCTTCTTTTTCTTCTTTACAAGGATCATGGATGTAGCTCAATCTGTTTTATGATGAATGCATGAAAACATTCATTATGGTGGTGTGTCATTATTGACTACTGTGTCTGCCACTGTGCTTTTGTCTACTCCCAATCAACATAAGTTTTACCTAAGTTTAGTAATTCTGCTGTGTGGATCCACTTGCATTCATTTTTGTTTGTGTTTTTTAAAAGCTCCTATCATATCATTTCCCTCTAAGCACCAGTGAAATACTTAGTTCCTTTACAATGTTACTGAAATTCCTAAATGTATATTTTCTATGCATTCCATATGTTCTCCTGTTGTCTCGTTTCTTTTAGAAGCTGATGATAGTATTTATATAATCATTTTAAAAACTAATTCACTATGAAGACATAATTTCAGTAATCAAAGACTGTTCAAATAATACTAAATTTAAAGGGCCATGTAGCTATTATTTCAGTTCTTCTTGTGGGCCAGGACCACAAACTATGTGTATTTGTTGATGTACTTTCAGAGTTGTCCTGGAAGGCTCATCACTGTTATTCATATTTTATATTTGATGGTTTGGAGGCTCAGTGGGAGTGAGCCACTTGTCAGGAGAGGGCTATCAAGTAGCAAATTGAATGCTTAAGGTCAGAAAGACGCTAATTGCCTTTATTTCTGACCCACTAGACTGCTCTCATCTCGTCCTGTATTCTAAGATTGCGTTATTTTCAAAAACGGCTCCTTCATTTACCCTGACTATTAGTCTTTTCTGTTGTTGTTTTGGTTTTGTTTTTCATTGTTGTTTTGGAGCCTGTCCTGGTACTAGCTCTTGTAGACCAGGCTGGCCTCAAACTCACAGAGATCTGCCTGCCTCTGTCTCCTGAGTGTTGGGATTAAAGTGTGCGCCACCACCGCCCAGCTTCTGACTATTATTCTTTCTGCCTAATAAAACACATGTTGATATTTCCAAATGTTTTCAAATCCATTGGCCACATGTAATGTTTCCAACAAGCAATTTGAGAACACTTGCTTCCTTGGCTAAAGTAAATCATGATGGCCTGTAGGAACTGCACCTCTTATAGCATTTGTCTTTATTGTTGTAGTACAAAATAACTGAATCAGGATGAAGAACACGACCTGGTTGGACATCTACTGTGTGAGGCTCTTTCCTGTTCACCGGTGAATCTACGACCAGTTCTGGTTTGAATTAGAAAGTAAACCCAAAATATTGTATCCTGTAAATATTATCCAGTACACTACACCACTCAGACAGAGTAATGACAGGAAATGTTACTGCTTTCATTTTTCTGGAAGATTTGATGTTTCAATGATTCTTTCCTTACAATTGAAATACATTACAGGCCAGGATAAGCTCCTTGGCAGAATAAAGGTAACATGTCTTAGGGAGTGGAGTGAAGATTAACTAAAGTAGTCGTTTTCTAAAACAATAAGAAGAACCAAGGGGAAAGGAGATTCTCTACTTTCAAGTTGTTTGACTTTGGGATTCTACCATTAAAATCTAGGTCTGAAAAGTGGAAAGAATCGGAAAATGATTAGCTCTAATCAGTTCAGTATGTAAATACGAAATAATGCCAGCTTTCCTGGGTATTACAGGGAAAACACAGTTGTAAACCATGAAGACCGACTTTCTGGACAGGTTAAAAGGTACACTGGCAAAGTTCAGTGTTCTCAAGCCCCTCCAGTGCCTGAAGTTTCCATGTGTCTTCACTGTCTTCCTTCTGCGATCATGTAGCCCTGGAATCTCAATTATGTTTCCTAAATCTCCACTGCATAAGCTGCAGGCATTTGAGTTAGATCCTGTCCTCAAGACCTCACTTTATCTCTTTGAAGTTTTATGTATAAATGCGAACATATTCTGAGGTACTTGGATTTAGAGCTTCGGCATACGACCTTGATGCCTTCGGAGGATAAAATTCAGTAAAGACCACAACTTTCTTGCACAATGTGGGACAACCTCTGGGGACAAATAGTTTAGGCTTTTGAGGAATTTGAGTTCTGTATGGGACTGTGTCCAACAGTTATGGAAAATGTGTATCTTGGTGTATTGTCCCCACCTCCCTCATCGTACTTAAAGAAAAACAATGTCATGTAAATTTTAGGACAAGTATTCTCTCCCCATTGAGTCAAAAGCTGTTCATATGAAGAGGGCACTTTTCCTATTAGAGAATGTAATTATTTCATCAAGTCTGTGTACATGAGATCCTGAAAAACAGTTCAGTGAGACCTTATGATTAAGGACTGAATTAATGGGAAAAGTAAATTTAATTAGAGAATAATATGCCTTCATGTTTTTAGGTGAGGAGTTGAACATGTTAGGGCGTAGCGTAAAAGCATTTGCTTCGAGGAAGGAATAGATCTTTAGACTTATCTGAAAGGAGAAGATTTTTGGTGTCAGAAATCAAAGTAAAAGTATCAGGAAATAAGGGATTGTAGGAATGGAAGTGCTTGTGACATTGTGTTTAAACAGGAGAGATGCTGAAGTTAGTGGCTCAAAGAAACTGAAGTTAGTGGCGTCAAAGAAACTCAATGTTACGCAAGTGCATTAACACCTAGGGCAAGACTGTCATAAAGAACCTTCCTGGTAGGAAAAGACTTTTTTTTTCCAGCAAGGATGTCTCCATTTTCCTCACGGTATCTAAAAATGGACAACCTCATATGAATAGTTGACAAGTATTCTCTCCCCCATTTCAGTCAGAAGCTGTTCATCTGAAGAGAGCACTTTTCTTATTAGGTAATGTAATTATTTCATCCTGACCAAAAAACATAGATTCATAAAAATAGTTTAAAAGTTTATGAAAAAATCCTTAATACCATTAATGACTGAGGAGCTCTAAATTAAAAGCATAATGACACCCATTAGAGGTTTGGTTATCAAAAGAGGACATGAATTGGAAGGAGAGCAGGGAGGGACATAAGAGAGGGTAGGAGGGAAAAACAGGAGGGAGAAATACTGTAATTAAGTTATAATCTCAATTGCAATGGTAGCAAATGCTAGTGAAAACATAGGAACAGAGAATACTTGTCCACTATTGATGGAGTGGAAATTGTTGGAGGAAGGCCTCTTGTTGGTTCCCGGCTGCACAACCCCAAAATAATCACACAGAAATTATATTATTTAAAACATTGCTTGTCCCATTAGCTCTAGCTTTTTATTGGCTAACTCTTCTTAATTTAGCTCATCTCCATCAATCTGTATATCACCACAAGGTCGTGGCCTACCAGCAAAGTTTCGGCGTAACTGTCTCTGGCAGCTCCATGGCTTCTCCCTGACTCTGCCCTTCTTTCTCCCAGTATTCAGTTTAGTTTTTCCTGCCTAGCTCTGTTCCCCTATAGCTCTGCTGTAGGCCCAAAGCAGTTCCTTTATTAACCAAAGATATTCACATCATACAGAGGGAAATCCCACATCAGGAAATTGTTACAGTAACTGTAGAAAACAATAGAGAAGATTCAAATATCGAAACCTAGTGCTATCATATTATCCACCAATCTCTCTTGAGTGTATACAATATCATTCAACAATACCACTTCTAGGTATGTTTACAAAGAAATCAGTGTGTTGAATAGGTATATATACTTTAATTTATACTAAAGCATTGTCCAGAATAGCAAAGACATGTAAGCAATCTGAGTGTCCAATGATTGATGAAATCACTATCATTTCTGATATGTGACTGAATGAATAAGTACACACACACACGCACACTTTTTAGAGTCAAACAAATCCTGTTATTTGAGACTACATGAATTAATATGGAGAGTATTAAATTAAGCAGAATAAGTCAGGCATAGATGTAAATACTCAACAGTCTCATTTGCTGTTGACCAAATGACAGTCAGTTTCAGAAGCAAATATTGTGATTGCTTCCAGGAACTGAAGGGTCAAGGACACAAGCCTTTAGATCTGCATGGTAGTAATATTCGGAGAGCTAAAGTGTAGCCTGGTGGATATAGCTAACACAGTATGCTGTAATATAGAAATTGCAAAGATAGTAGAATGTAAGCACTCTTAGCTCCTTTAAAATGTTAACTCAGAAGTTTATTATATGTTAATTAGCTTGATTATGGCAACTGTTTCATAGTATGTGTCAAAACATATTTTGTACTTATGAATACATGTAATTATTATGAGACTGCTATCCTTTAGTGCCACTGGGACTATGGGAATCAAAAACCTTATCAATATAAAATTGAGTTTGCTATTTGAAAAGTTTATAAAAGCATTTAATTTATTGTAGTGTTAGTAGGAGGGAGGAATTTTAGCTGCAAAATCATGTTCACAGCTGTCATGTGTAGATCAAAGTTGCT